>PVKC010021536.1:0-18113 GCA_004027635.1 Crocidura indochinensis | reverse complement strand
TGTGCTCAGGGGTTACTCCTGGTTGTCTGCTCAGAAATAGCTCCTGGCAGGCACGGGGGACCATATGGGACACCGGGATTCGAACCAACCACCTTTGGTCCTGATTGGCGTTTGCCTTACAAAGGCCGCTGTGCTATCTCTCCGGGCCCAGAGACTACTTTTTCTAAATGTCCTTGGTGTGAAAAGGAGACCCATTGGTTTTTAAGCAGTTCTTAAAGATCTTCTTATAGAATTATGCTCAGCCTCACTCCTGTAACTTGAAAAGAATGAGGCATTCAGGATGGTAGATCCGGTATTAGCTACTTCTCTTAAATGCTAATGGTGACCTACGTGCTCCTTTATGTTTATTGATTATTGCTTGGTGCCTTGGTTAAAATTCTTGTTTCACATTCTTTTATGATAATTATATCAAGGTGCTTTGCTTGGTTTTTGTTTTGTTTTGTTTTGTTCTGTTTGGGTCATACACAGTGGTACTCAGACTTTACTCTTGGTTCTGCTCTCAAGAATTACTCCTGGGGATCATATGAAATACCAGATTGTGTGGAACATGACACCCATTAACCCAAACCAAAGGTGTTCCCCCAACTTCCTCTTTTTTTAAACCTTTTCCTTTGATATGCAAAAGTCCACCTGGATAGGTGATTTTGTCTCTCTTTGGACCTTCCCCCTCCTGATGGATGGGTATTGACTTTAATAGAGTCAGTTTTGCTTGGTGCACTAAAGACACTGCAGGGGAGAAGCCACTAACTCCATGATTCTTTCCTGATTGGCTAGGTTTATTAATCCTTTGTGACTACCCTACCTGCTTCATGTCTGTCTGTTTGGGGTTGAAGATACAGTGTGTGGGGCGGTCTTACAACTCCGGGGATTTATTTTACAAGATTAAACTTGAGTGGGCCATGTTCAGTCAAGTGCCCTACCTACTCTACTGCTCTGGCCCCTGTTTGTCTTTAAATGCTTGAGTTCTGTAAATACTTTAGTTTTTACTACAATCCTGTAAAATGTTATTACCCCCAATTTACAGATTAAAAGACTTAGGGAAGTTTTCCTCCCAAAAGGGGGGGAGGGAGTTGCCAGAAATTAAATACCATATTTTCCGGCGTATAAGATGATGTTTGAAACGACAAAAAGTCAACGGAAAATCGGGGGTCATCTTATATGCCGAGTATATCCCGAAAAACGTTTTGATATGCTGCTAAATGAAAATCGTCTGGATATTGCCACGGAATGAATTTTTCCAACTCGATCCTGCACCAATCACTGCAAGGCTGCTCGGATGGACTCTCTAACTCAGCCAATCCAAGCAGGCTTTTATGCATGCAAATTGGGCAATGTTCTGTACTCAAATCTACACTGTAAAAGGCCTGCTCAGATTGACCAGGGTCAGAGAGGAAGTCTAAAATTAGGGGGTCGTCTTATACACGGGGACATACGGTAACTACTTTCTGTTCTATAAATGGGTCAGTGCTATGGTTTGAAATCAAGAGCCTCCACCTATATGATCCTTCTTTTGGGAAGCTTAGCAACTGTACCCTTGCCCACAAATTCATCACCATGCTCAAACTGGACCAGCTCCATACAGCCATTCTTTTCTCAAATGAGATATAAACCGAGCTACGAAAGATCATGGGTACATCAGCCCAGGCAACAAAAGCTGACCATCTTGGGAGGAGATGGTAGGTCAAGTCCCAGCCCCACCATCAATCATTTTCCCAAAGACCCTGCCTCATCACTGAGCCACTATGATTCCCTTCGGGGACATTCATTTGATAAGACTTCAGGTACACTTTTTTTTTTTTTTTTGACTTTGATCACCAGGGCTCTTTTGGAGTGAATTCAGGCACCCTTCACCCATATCTTCTTCCAGGAGGTCTGCCAGCTGAGTACACACCCCAAAATTCATATCAGTAAGAATGCTTTGAATCTCTGGACAACTTCATTTGTTTAATACTATCATTCCTATATAGTATTAACAGAATTTAACATAACTGACAGCTAACAAGAGCTTACTAAACCTTCCAATATTTAATTACTTTATCGGAGACACAATTTTCACAAATGTGCTTACTACTGTACTTTTACTTTCTTTTTTCTTTTTCTTTCTTTCTCTTCTTTCTTCTGTCTTTTTTCTTTCACTTTTTCCTCTATTTTTTATTTCTATTGTTTTTTGATTAACTTAACTGGAAATAAATATATTATGACTAACTATGTCAACTATGTGATGCATTTTCTTTGAATAAATTTAAAAATGTGAAATCAAGTGCCTCCCTCTGTCCATGTGTCTTCCCATTCTCCCTGAAGGAAAGTCATGCCCCCATTTTATCTCCAATGAAAGGCAAATGCACTTATTTGTACCGTACTTGACTGCATGTACAATAATTTGTTCAAGGTTCATTTTACCCTCTTATGTTAGTTTTGTGAATTGAAACAATGGCTTCATAGGCTGAAAGACCAATTGTCTTATTCATAATTGGTTCTTCTGTTCACTTCACCCTCCCTCACACCAGTTGGTACAGCATAGAAAACAGCATCTTGAATGGTTAAGGGTGGGCCTCTGTGAGATATAAAGAAATTGGGATAAAGGAGAGAAATGAGAGGTCATCGTTGAGTGAAAAAGGTATTGGTTTGAGAGAATGGGGATAAAGATGTTGGGTTGAGAGAATGGGGGAGATTAGTTGAAATTATTTGGAGCAGAGATATTTCAGCAGAGACTAGGGAGGCAAAGTTTGGAAAGAAAGATTGGAATGAAAGTAGGAGAGTGTCTATAGGAGGTTCAATTTCAAAAGTTGAAGCCCTTAGAAATAGGGCTCCGAAAGAGCTGACCAGGGAAAGGCTAAGTTTCCCATATAGAACCATTAACACTGTGAGGTCTACAACAATTGCTCTGAAGAGCCAAAAAGAATCTGAGAGTGAAATCAACAAAAGACAATCAAACATTCTCTGATTGTAGAGGTTATTGTTTCTTGGAGAGCCAAAAAGCATCCAGAATTCTCCTTGGGGAAGGAATTTTTTCTTAGACTAGGAAATAACTTAACTAAGCTCTTTGGGTGACACAATGAGAAAGGCATGGTTTTGGCAGGGACCCAAGCAAAGAAAAGAGCTGTTTAAACTGTACTGCAGGAGAAAAGGAGAATTTTATCTCAGCTGCAGAGGAACAGAGGGAGGAACAGGGGAAGAGAGGGTGGCAAGATGGAAAGGCTGAATGTTGACAAGCTCTAACTCCAAAGAGCAGAGAAGATTTTCTTGAAAAGTGCCTGTAACAAGAGATTAAATTGTGGCACAGAGGAGGCATATCAGGTTCCAGAGTTAGAGGACTCAGACACGTTCCATCTCTCTGCTCCATGTCCTTGACTTGTGGGTTGCTCCCACCTTGTCGGTGGTGTCTGTGTAACTCTGTACATGCAGCTACGTTTAAAGACTTTCCTTCAAAAAGGATAGTAGGAGAGAGGTTAACTTTGACATCGTTTTAATTTTTTACCCAAAAAAATTCCCCCCAAAAAATCTCTGGACATCCCTTCAGATCACTTGAGCTTTCTAAATTTCATCTGTCTACACTCTACATCATTCCTGGCAAGTGGCAATGGGACTGTTCTGATCCTTCAGGCCATCATGACTCATCTCCAGGTCCTAGATGGTAGTTCATTTTTAGAGAGCAAATTTCATGCTTTGATAAAATCAAGTCATTACAAGGAACATCCAAGAGCTGGTTGTGAGACTGGCAACTGATGTTGTGCTGTCTTGTCCTGTATTCACTGCATTAGTAGGCTATGATTGGCTCACTCCTATTATTAATAATTGGCATCTATTCTGGTTGTCTAGGTGCCTGCATCATGATAGGAAGATCTTTTTAATGTTATACTTGGTAAATCAGGAATGGTGTGACTTTTATGTGTGGAACAACAATATGAATCTAAGAGGTATAGGTTCAGGTAAAGATGATTATGAATCATAATCATCCATTAGATCTCCAAATTAATATATCAAGTATGTTTTAGACTCCCACTAATTATGGAAAAAAGGCAAAGTGATTAAAATTTAAAGTATCCAAAAAACTTAGAGGTCATTGTTATATAATACTATTCATTTATATTTTCCTAGTAAATGCAGGTTCAGGGGGAGTCCCAAAGAAGATGCAAAAGGGATCCTGCTGTCATGTTCCAATGGCTTCTCCTCACCTCTCTCTCTACTTGCCCTGGATTCTTGCTCCTCATCCCAGATGCCTATCAAGATTTTGGGGAATGTGCAGTTTCAATATCTTGAATTCTCCCAGATCAGCCTCCCAACTCTGATTGGTTTTTGGACCATACTCTACTGTGCTCAGGCATCATTCCTAGAGAGTTCAGGAAACCATAAAAGGGTGCTTGGAATTGAACCCAGATTGACAAGTACTATAATATACTATAATATAATCTACATATATAATCTATATATTATAGTATTACGTGATAGCATTATAATATAGTATGTTATTACATTATAGTATTGTAATATAGTATACAATATATTATAGTATATATAATATAGTACGGTATATTTTATATACAGTATAAACAGTATAGTATATTATATATAATATATACAGTATGCTATATAATACTATACTATTACTTTGACCCAGCCTTCTAATTATGGATGAAGGTCCGGACTTCCTGCCTCCATCTTGACTCTGGAAAGAACAGGGAGAGTTGCTGCCTGGAGAGACAATGTGGAGGCCAGACTGGGGAATAATCATACAAATACATTTCTTGTGAAATGGGCTCCTGTCTAAAAGGAATATTCTGGCACATCTGTGCTACATTGACCATCCCATATGAACTCCCAGGGCATTGTGTTATAAATTATGTTATATGGGAAGTTCAAGTTATCTGATAGTAATTGTGAACAACTCTGAGATTTAAGAAGACAGTTAAGAAATCATTTAAGAAAGGGTGTTAATTTTTACCCTGATTAACTTCAGCTGTTTCATTAGTGAATTTCTAGAAATTGAAAGTGGGAAGTATTCTTGTGGATACAGGTAGAATGACCTCTGGCTATACATGTAGAGCAAGTGTCAGACAGTGCTGTGACCTTAAGAGGACCAGTATCACATCTGGAAACCTTTTTCTCTTAGCAGAAAGAACCCAAATATTCTAGGGGTTGCTAAATTTTCATGGTGAGGAGGAGGCAGAACCTGCTGGACCTTCATCTTCTAACTTCATCTGCTCTTGCTGGCTTTAGATCCAAAGCCTTCACAGGGAATTGTGCTTACCTTAATGTATTCATTCATCCAGCTTCTTGGGTTCCTTGGTACTTTTTTCACAATGTTTTACTGCTGGTCTCTATATTTTCTATATTTACACCATAATCTGTGATGAGTGCCTGAACTTTAGACATCGTGTCTGCATTCTATCAGCAGAAAGAACCCAAATATTCTAGGGGTTGCTAAATTTTCATGGTGAGGAGGAGGCAGAAACTGCTGGACCTTCATCTTCTAACTTCATCTGCTCTTGCTGGCTTTAGATCCAAAGCCTTCACAGGGAATTGTGCTTACCTTAATGTATTCATTCATCCAGCTTCTTGGGTTCCTTGGTACTTTTTTCACAATGTTTTACTGCTGGTCTCTATATTTTCTATATTTACACCATAATCTGTGATGAGTGTCTGAACTTTAGACATCGTGTCTGCATTCTATCCAGGAAACTGTCTCTTCCTGTAACATCTGGAAATTGCGCACGCCACTTCTACCACTACTTAATTGGGTGGAACCTAGTCATGTGTTTTCACACATCTGTAAATGAAACAACATGGCAAATTTGAGTCAGGTTATAATACATGACAATGAGGGAGCTGTGGAACAGGATGTGCACAGATCTTGGGAAGACAGAAGGGGTTAATTGAAGGGTAATTCCAGGTTGAATTATCCATCCAATGTTGGCTCTGACCTTTCAGGAGGAAGTCAGAAGAATGTCCTGGGAGAGATGGAGACCTGATGACAAGGAAAAACTAGTAGCACCTCTTTCTGCAGATGTCATAATAATGCTTTGATGTAATAGTACATAATAAGGTTAGTCATACACTCAATTTGTTTTGTTCTGGTAATATTTCATCACAAATGATAATACTGTTGGTAACCAAGTTATACTTTTTGTGACATATCCTCTCAGGAGATAAAAGCATAAAGTAGAATAATTGTGGGAACCTTTAATGTTCCCATCTTCACTTCCTCTCCCAGATTGTCACAGGTTGTGTGAGGGTGTTGTTGAAAGGATCTTTCCACATTCAGGTCTTTACCTCTGCCCATGGCAGGATATCCATATTGTTTTTGTAAGTACAGTGTTTATTTGTTGAATGTTATTTTATTTATGGAACAGTAGTACAGTTTATTTTAATAGCAGTGATTCATGTTTATCCAAGTCCACCATGCTGGTTTTATCTCTGTGTTCACCTACCAAGCATCATGGGGCTGTGATCTGGATGGTCCCTGGTTCCCTTTAATCAAACTGACCCTTGCATCAACAATGTCATATCCTTTTAATACCCCTCTTTATTAGATTTTGAAGTCAGGCTTATGTGATTTTTTACACAAATTAGGTAGTTTTACTCCCATTTTTTGGTATTTTGGGAGAAAGTTTATATAACATTGGAGTTCATTGAACCTTTGCTACTAGTAATTTCAACAGAATGCTGAATCCTTTTGAGTATGATTTCTTGCGGAACTTGAGCTTTAGCCATTATATCTGCTTGGCTTGGTTGTTTTGGGGTTTTTCACATTTTGCTTCATTAATTTATATTGCAACAAGTGATGATTATTTTTATTTACTAGGAAAGACCTTTTTTTGTAAAGATTTTCACATTTATTGCCATAAATTTGTATACAGTTTAAATCTTATCTTCTATCTTTGATGTTTACCAATATTTCATCATTACTTTTTTTTTTTTTTTTTTTTGGTTTTTGGGTCACACCCGGCAGTGCTAAGGGGTTACTCCTGACTCCATGGTCAGAAATTGCTCCTGGCAGGCACAGGGGACCATATGGGGCACCGGGATTCGAACCGATGACCTTTTGCATGAAATGCAAACACCTTACCTCCATGCTATCTCCCGGGCCACTTCATCATTACTTTTTATGAGATTTTATTTTATTTTTCCAATTTTTATTACAACACCATAATTTACCAAGTTCTTCATAATACAGTAATTTCAGGCATTAAATATTCAAACATCAATCCCACCACATAGTCACCATCCCTTCACCAGTGTCCCCAATTTCCTACCCACCACTATCACTTACTTCTGTACTGGCACAAACAAATTTATTTTATATTGTTGATTTTAACACAGAGGCAAATGGAATGATCAAAACTTCAATTAACAAGGGTCAATTTGAAATTATATATCTTTCTATGGTGTTACCAAAGTCATTTTCTAAAGATTTACTGGGCTGCAATTAGTGCTAGTTGAACTTTCTGTGTTATATATTATTACATTTTTGTGGATACATTTTTCTTTATTATATTTTCCAAATGTATTCATTTCTTGTCAAACAGAACTTAAATTTATTTATGTATTTTATTATTTTATTTTCTTCTTTTCTTTTTTTAAAATAATAAAATAGTAAAGGTTATTTCCTTTAAGTTTAACTGTTAAAAATTAGATTAGAGAGGTAGTATAGAATTTAAGGTACTACCCTTTCTTATAGTCAGTTCTAGTTATTTTTTAAGAACCACATATGGTCCTCTGATCATATGTGCCAGGATCACTTAAAAGTGCCAGGATCACTTTTAAGTCTTGAGCTGGGAATACCCCTGAATATCCCTACATGTGTTACAAACATGCCCCTGTAAAGATTTTAAGAATAAAGAATAATCCAATGGTAAAATGCATATAGTAGCTTCTGGGTTTGGTCCTTGACACCATCAAAACAAATTAAAACTATAAAACATAATAATGTATATGTATGTATACACACATAATTCTTAGTAAAATTGAACAGCACATAGTTATAGATATTTCTTTAATTATTGTTTTTATATTTTTGCATTTTCCTTTATTCAAATATAATATACATTTTATATAATATAAATATATAAATTCTATATATATTTTTGGGGGGTTGGGTCACACCTGGCAGCGCTCCTGGCTCTACACTCAGAAATCACCCCGAACAGGCTTGGGGGACCATATGGGATACCAGGATTTGAACTACCGTCCTTCTGCATGCAAGGCAAATGCCTTACCTCCATGGTATCTTTCCAGCCCCTAAAATACTATATATTAAACATATTGTATATAAACTACAAAAGTCCTACCACCCAATTCTCCTCAGAGCAATCTTTTTTTTTCTTTTTATTTCCTTTTTTATTTTTTCCATTTGGTTTTTGTGCCACACCCGGTGATGCTCAGAAGTTACTCCTGGCTATGAGCTCAGAAGTCGCTCCTGGCTTGGGGGACCATATGGGACACTGGGGGATCGAACCGCGGTCCATCCTAGGCTAGCGCTGGCAAGGCAGACACCTTACCTCTAGCGCCACCACGTCAGCCCCAATCTTTTTTTTTCTTAATAAATCTTTATTTAAGCACCATGATTATAAGCATGTTTGTAATTGGGTTTCAGTCATAAGCAGAATACCCCCCTTCACCAGTACAACATTCATTCCCACCATCAATGCCCCCACTCCTCCCCTCCCCCTGCCTGTATTCGTGACAGGCAGTCTACTTCTTTTCATGCTAGTTGTTAGTGTAGTTATTTTCCTAACAGAATTCACCACTCTTTGTGGTGAACTTCAAATTGTGAGCCAGTCTGTCTGGCCATTCCAGCCCTTAATTCTATAATCTCTGGGTCTTATTACAATAATGTCTTTAAGTTTTTAATACCCATAGATGAATGAAACTATTCTTTGTCTATCTCTCTCACTTTGGCTTATTTCACTCAACACAATAGATTCCATGTACATTCATCTGTAGGAAAATTTCTATGACTTTATCTCTCCTGATGGCTGCATAATATTCCATCGTGTATATGTACCACAGTTTCTTTTTTTTAATTGTCATATTTTAAAAAATTTTTATTTTAAACATATTGGTTTACATATTGTTGACAATCATATTTTAGGTACAAATTAACATAAAATCAGGGGAGCTCCCATCACCAAAGAGTCCTCCCTCCACCTCTATGCCCATCCTACTTCCCATATCCTTTCTCCTACACCACCCCCAGGGTTGCTAAAGCAAGTGGTCCCTCTGTGCCTAGCTTACTACTTGTTGGTCTTATACCTGTTTGGTCTTGGTTACCCCTCTTTCCCCCCCTAATTGGGAGGTGGGAATAGTTAGTTCAAGTTATGTGGATTTGTTTGAAAAAGAAAAAAACATAGAGGATATAGAAAAGAATGGATAAATAAAAATAAATAAATAAATAAACTAAGGGATCAAATACTCTGGGAATGGGTGGAGTCCTTCTAGAAGTTTTCATTTTTGGTTTGAGAAACGGAGGGGAAAATGAAGGTGGCATAGAACAACCGTACATAAAAGATCGTCAAATAAAACATCCAGTGAGCATTCCAAGAGAAAAAAAGGGTGGGGGGGGGAAGGAAAAAGAAAAAGAAAAAGAAATACCGTATAAAGGCCATGGTATTGAGATAGAAATACATGGAGACATCCACTTCAATAGCCAATCCACAGTAATGAGATCAACAAAAGATAGATAAGTAAATAGTGATAATAAAAAAGGATTGTTTTGTGCTTTTTTTTTCCTTCCTGCAGATGCACAGTAAATATTGGGGTCATTCGAAAAGGAATTTCGTTTGCCTAAGAGATACAGGGTTTCTCCACCCTTGCCATATATTGTCACGGGATTGACTATGGACTCCTTTCAGGTTCATTTACTCTCCTCTTGGTGCTTTTGTATGGGAGATTTCTTCTGTATCCTGGGTGATAAGATCAGACCTCTGAATCTGGAGGTCTTGGCATCTACACGAGCCAAGGTGTTGAACTTCTGCTTGTTTTCTGTGTGATTCTAGAAGTTCTGTTCCCTTAGTGTCGTTTTAATCCGTCTTCTGTGATTGGCAGACCTGGTCTTTGCGCTGGTCCTAGGGAGGAGCCTGGGATAGCGTCGTTATGTTTCCAGGAATCCCCTTCTGTTGCAATAGTCTCCAACAGAGCTCTGGGACTAGGGGATCATAGTTGTTATGTAGGTTGTAGCTCACGCCCTAGACTAGGGCTTTTTTATTGGTCCCAGTATTATGTACCACAGTTTCTTTAGCCATTCCTCTGTTCAAGGATATCTTGGTTGTTTCCAGAATCTGGCTATAGTAAATAGCACTGAAATGAATATAGGTGTGAGAAAGGGATTTTTGAATTGTATTTTGTGTTCCTAGGGTATATCCCTAGGAGTGGTATAACTGGATCATATGGGAGTTCAACGCCCAGTTTTTTTGAGAAATCTCCATATTGTTTTCCAGAAAGGCTGGACTAGATGTTATTCCCACCAGCAGTGAATAAGAGTTCCTTTCTCTCCACATCCCCACCAGCACTAATTATTCTTGTTCTTTGTGATGTGTGCCAGACTTTGTGGAGATACAGATATTTCTCATGTTTCCTACCTAGTCTTTTCCTTTAATAGTATTTCACGTCAGAGGGAATCATTTGCTACAATTGATTAATTTACACTGGCACACCTTTATCACTTAAAGGCCATAGCTCATATTGAGGTTCATATCTGAATTATATTGTGTGGGTTTAGATAAGCTTATAATGGCATATACGCATGGTTATAATATTACACAAAGTATTTCCAATGCCCTAAGTTCAATGCCCAATGTTCTTCTGCCTATACAGCAATTTCTCATACTCCTTTAACTATTTTTTTTTGTTGTTGTTTTTGTTTTTGGGTCACACCCGGCAGTGCTCAGGGGTTACTCCTGGCTCCATGCTCAGAAATTGCTCCTGGCAGGCACGGGGGACCATATGGGGCACCGGGATTTGAACCGATGACCTTTTGCATGAAAGGCAAATGCCTTACCTCCATGCTATCTCCCGGGCCCACTCCTTTAACTTTTTATTTACTCTTTCCCTTTAATTATTTAAAAATTTCACTAGTGAACTAATTTATTATTTGCTTTTCCTCCCTCTCTCCCCAATACCTTTCTACTTTATTCTTGTTTGTTTGTTTGTTTTTTGGACCATATCTAGTGGCGCTCAGAAATCTGTGCTCAGAAATCACTCCTGGTAGGCTTGGGGGACCATATGGGATGCTGGAATTCGAACCAATGTGGGCCCTTGGTCGGCCATTTGCAAGGCAAACACCCTACCGCTCTGTTATCTCTCTGGTCTATTCTTTTTGTTTGTTATTAAACCATACTTAGCAATACTCAGTGGTAACTTCTGCTCTGTACTCAGAGATCACTCCTATTGATCACCCCTGGTAGTGGGACCATAGTGATGCCAAGGATTGAACCTGGGATCATGCAAGGCAATCACTATACCAGCTGTCTTATCTCTCTGGGCCCAACATCATAGTCTTAATTTCTTCTTTTTGGGATAGTGGGCTTTGGACCACACCTGGTAGGGTCACTTCCTGTAGTGCTTCATATCATGCAGAGCCTGGGATAGAATCCAGACTGTCTCCATTCAAAGTATGCATTCAACTATTGATCATAACTCAGGTTCTTTTACTTTCTTCTCTAATCATGGCTACTTTGAAGAGTATATTTCAATATTTAAGTAATTTGTATTAACTTTATATATATGTATATGATATATATTTATTTTTATATATATATATATATATATATTTATCAGAGCCAGGTTGTAAGCCTGAGCATGGCTGGGTGTAGCCTAAAAATACACAGAATTTAATTAGGGGACTTGAGCCCCTAATGGGTTGGGCACTTGCCTTGCATGCAGCCAGCTCAGATTTTATTCCTGACTGTAGAGCCAGGAATAACCCCAGTGCATCACCATATCTGGTCTCAAAACAAACCAAAACAAAAGTCAATTAGGTAAAACTTAGGAGCATATGACTTAAATTTTATAATTTTACAAGAATATTTTCTTATCAAGTATTCAAAGAGGAGATTTAAAATACCTTCCAGTTTTATGGCTACAGTTATCTTTTCCTTTCTTTCTTTTAATTTTTAACATCTATTTTAAAGATCTGTTATGAGATGCATATATGCGTTTTCTTGATGGTTATTTAGTTAAATACTAAGTACTGGTAAATGCTCAGTAACTCTGACTTACTGTCTACTTTGACATGAATACAGTCATACACATTCTCTCATTAAAATTTGCAGGATATCTCCCTACCCTATTACTTTCAATCATAGGTATCTTTTTACTTAACAGTATATGTGTTTCATTTGCTTATGTATCCAATCTGTTAAGCTCTGACCTTTAATTGTAATGTTTATCCTACATATAGTCAATATAATTACTATACATTAGATTTATGCCTCCCAGTTGAATTGATTATTATTCATCTCATTAGTAGTTCTTTATTCCTTTGCTTTTTCCCCCCGTCTTAAAAAAGGATGATTGAAGTATGATTGACGTACAAAATGTTGTACTTATTTAATGACAAATTGCATTAGTTTGAAGAGTTTAGTACATTTGTAAAAGCGTCAGTGCAATCTAACATAAATCCATCTATTTTTCCAATAGTATCCTCTGTCCTCTTCTTTCTCTGTAATGAGAACAATTAACATAAATTTTTCTGTCTTGACAAATTTTGAAGTACGTAATGCAATATTATTAATTATGGTGTCTGTACTTATTCATCTTGCAGCAAAAAGTTTAAACCCGTTGACTAATTTCTTTCTCTTTCTCCTCTTTCTCTCTACTTTTAATGCCATTTTATTTCGTAGATTGACTTTTTGGCTATATATCTTTGTGATCTGTCTTAGTGGCATGCCTTTAATACTATGCTACTTCACAACTGTATAAGAATTTCATCATCTGCAATAATTTTAACAGTTCTTGCATTTTTAATAGCCCAGAAATGAATTTTTAGGTTTTTTTTGTGTGTATATATTTATTTTGCCCTGTTTTTGAGGCAATTTTGTGTCAGATATAGACATCTTAGGTCAACTTATTTTTGTTGATGTTTAAGAAGATACCATCCAATAGCCTTTTGTTTTCCATTGTATTTAGTGTGAAACAATAGGTTTCCTTTCTTGGTTGCTCTTAAGATTGCTCTTTTTGTTTTCCATTCGTATAAGTATAATATTCCTAGGTGAGGTTGTCTTTTTCTTTATTCTACTTGATATTTGTGAGTTTCTTAGATTTGTGGATTTGGCAGTTTACTGACTATAATCTTCTTAATCCTTTTTTTTTTCCTATTTATTTCTCTTTTCTTTCCTAACACTTCAATGGCACATACACATAAAGTTCTATATTTGATATTGTCTCAGAAATATAATTTTAAAATAATTTTTATTCATTTTTCCTACTTCAGTTTGAAAAATTTCTAGTAACTTGTTTATAAATTACTAACTTTTTTGCTGGTCTGTTTTCCTTTCAGGCCATCAATGAGTCCTTTATAATATTTTATTTTTAATTTCTAGTTTTTTATTTAATTTGATTACATTTTCCTTGTTTCTAAAAATTTCTTCTTTTCATGCATGTTTATCACCTTCTGACCATATTCTTTAGCATTTCTATCACAACTGTCTTAAATTCTGTCTGATAATTATAACATATATCAGAGGTAATCAGAAAACATGTTTTCTTGATTTTTCTTGTATATTTTAATTTTTTTCTTGATATCAGTCATTGGTATAAAAAAAACAGCAGAGCAAAGTAAATAACAGTTAACCCCAAGAAGGGATGCTAAAATTCAGAGCTGGGTTAAAACTTCTGCAGTTGATTCTGGATTTATTACAGTTTTTATTTTTGTTTGATTAGTTGGTGCTTGGAGGGTATAATCAGACATTTGAAATGCAGTAAGATTCCAAAGAATTCTTTAAAGCCACACAGTTTTTTAAGTCATAGAACACTTCAATCTCTATCTCTCCATGCTCCCTCCCTCTCCACTGTTCCCACCCCACCCACTCCACACTTAGTGGTGTTCAAGGATTACTCCTGGCAAGGTTCCAGGGACAATAATGGCCACATTAAAAGGCAGGCATCCTGCCTGCTGGCTGTACTGTCTCTCTGCCATCTTCCTTCTCCTGCACCTCTCCTTTATAGAGTGACTCTGAGCATTTTGAGTTGAAAGCAGCTAGCTTTGTTCTCTTTTTTTTTGGGGGGGGGGCAAGGGAGAGAGTGTTAGTGCACACCTGGCAGTACTCAGGGCTGCCTCCTGGCTGTGTGCTCAGAAATCATTCATGGCTCTGAGGGTATCATATGGTATGCCAGGGATCAAGCCCTGCTTGACTACAGATAAAGCAAGAGCCCTACCCACTGTACTATATTTTTCCGGCCCTGCTCTCTGCTCTTGCCTCATACTTTATGTATAGAATTCCTAGAGTATTTATTTTCTCAGTTATACTTTCCTCTCCATCACTCGGTGCTTGAAAATACTCCATAATTTTTCTCACTTAGTCTGTCTACTCTTTTCCCCACTATTACAGATTGGCTGCCTGGAATTTAATGGAAACCCCCCACACAGGTATTATCTTGCCAAGCTCTCCGGCACTTCATCTTAGACAGACTGGCTCCTGAGGTTCAGTAAAACATGGGAAAACACTATTGAAAAATAGGTAGTCTGACTGGAAAACGTTGGAATTCCAAATTATCATGTCAGTCCATACATGGTTGTTAAAGGTTTTTTATAAGTTTGGCGGATTTCAGTTTATCTATGACTGTGGGTGATTCTTCCTCTTTCTGACATTTTACCAGAGACCAGGGCTGGGGATAACTGTAGGTATCTTACTTTCTATAAATAACCTGTCGTTTTTGGTAGTTGAATTCATTTAGGCTACCATACAGCCTCTGAATGGTTTTGAGAAAATCTCAGATTTTGTAATATATCTAGAATGTTTTCTTTTTTTGTTAGGGTTGTAATGATAATTTCTTAAAGTGTTTTATGTATACTAATTAAAAGAATAACCTCTTTTTTTTTTTTTTTTTTTTTTTGGTTTTTGGGCCACACCGTTGATGCTCAGGGGTTATTCCTGGCTATGCGCTCAGAAGTCACTTCTGGCTTGGGGGACTATATGGGACGATGGGGGGATCGAACTGTGATCCGTCCTAGGCTAGCCCTGGTAAGGCAGACACCTTACCTCTAGCGCCACTGCCCCGGCCCATATTCAAGTCTTCTATCCTTCCATTTGCTTTGTTATTGCTACGTTGAAGATCTATTTAAATACCCCATGACTTTGTGTTTCTGTTAATATTTTACATCTCTCTAGATTTTCTTGCATTATGCAATTTGTTCCTATAGCTGATAAACGACTATTGAGATTGTTTTGCTCAAAAAATAATGAACTGAATAAATATATTTCAAATGGCCCAAATAAAATCCCACAAAAATTTCTCTGGAAAGTTGTTGATTTTGACAGTTTAATACTATTATTTTGATACTATTATTTTGATTTATTTTTTCTCAAATTCTAAATTTTCTGTTGTATTAGTATTTCCAAATTTCTAGTTATCTTTCACCTTTTCCCCTGTATGTTCCTACATTTTACTGTAATAGCTTTTATTTCAATATTAGGGAGTGAACCCAGGTCTTCACCTGGGTTTAATCAAGATAAGTACTTCTAAGTACTTGAGTTACATCCCTGTCCCTATTACATTGTTTTATATTTCAAAGCATTGGGTTATGGGCCAGACCAATGGTACAGTTGGTAGGGTGCTTGCCTCGTATGCACTGGACCCCATGCATTTCATCTCTGGGATACTTTACATTCCCCCAAGTTCCACCAGAGCACAGAGTCAGGTGTGAGCCCTGAGTATTGCCAAAAGAAAACAGCAACAAAATATTAAAAGCATTGGCTCATTAATGTTTTATGGTTTTTTTTATGGGGGTGTGGGCCATAACTAGAGGTCTTAGGGATTACTCCTGGTTCTGCATTCAGGAATTACTTCTAGAGGGGTCAGAGTACCATATGGGTTTAGGGGATTGAACCCAGGTTGACCACATGCAAAGCAAGTGCCTCATTCATTGTGTTAATTCTCTGGTCCAGTTTTATGTGTAGAAATAATTCTTATATGAGAAAAAGTTTAAATTTTGCAGTTCAATTTAATTTGAGGATTTGAATAGATTTTTTATAATTTATATCTATCATATTTTGATGGCTTATAGGATTTTTATTTACTTTATATATTATTTGCATATCACAACTATATTTTATTTATATGTCAATTTTTTTTGTTTTTTTTGGGGGGGCCACACCCATTGACGCTCAGGGGTTACTCTTGGCTATGTGCTCAGAAATCACTCCTGGCTTGGGGGACCACATAGAACATCAGGGAATCAAACCATGGTCCATTTTAGGCTAGTGCTGGCAAGGCAGACCCTTACTGCTAGCACGACAGGGCCAAAACAAAATTCTGGAAGATTATAGTAAAGTAAAAGTTCTCATGACTACCATCTATTATAAGCTTAGGAAGAGAAAATTAAAACATAAAACAAGAGAAATGACTTTAAAATAAATTTATATTGAGTTTTATTTCTTGTTCATTCAAATGATCTGAGAATGCAACATATAAAGTTTTTTTTCTCTTTTCTTTTCAGAGTTACATTCTCTAAGTTTTTAATCCCCAGTCAAGTAATATGCTGTTATACAGAAAAGAGTTTTCTTAGATCCTCTACTCAGTGTGTCATGTTTCTGGAAGAGCAATTTTATCTTTTGTTATATTTTTGCATCATTTCGGATAATTTTTTTTTTTTTGCTAAGAGGTTGAGAACAATAGTATGTTATTAAATACATGTTAATAAGGCAGTTGAGTCCTTCAACTCTGAAAAGGTATAATCTCTTTCAAGAAAATGAAAACATTTCAACCAAATAGTTAAGGATTCTTTGGGTTTTTTTTCGGAATCAGAGGATAAAAAAGTTAAAATACAATTGAGTCAGAGTGTGTTGTCTCTGAAAATAGAGGAAGCTGTACTTTTACAAAACTGCTAATCAGCTGAACTATGTTGGGGTGTGTGTGTTGAGAAGCATCCAGCAGAAGTTTACTAACTAGTTACTGACTGCCCTGGCCTTGCTCAGGAAAAGAATGCATGCAAAACAGGGGGACTGGCAGCCAGGATTAAAGACAGCACTTGCCTGGACCACTCACAGGAAGCCAAGGAGCAGTGAGAGTTGCAGATCAGAAACTGTCTCCTGATTGACTTTACAGATGTCAGTGGGAGGACAGTGTGCCTATAATTCCAGTTTCAGGACTCAGGACTCTATCTTTTGCATCTGGAAAGGAAGTTGGCTGAACTCAGTTACTTTTCTGAGAGCAACTAGCAGTTCAGACTAGAAAAGGAACCTGGCTCCCCTCCTGTCTGTAGCAGAGCCAGGCTTTTTCTAAGATGAACTAATTCCCTTTCTCTATGCCCCAACCCCACATGGCCTTAAATGGGCATGGTTACTGAGGTCAAGTCTCCTTAACATCCTCTGCTCTGATGGACTGAGGCTCATTTGTGTGTAAATGAGAGAGCCCAATGTAGAAGCCAAAGCTAATCTAGAGTTCCCAGTTCATAGGTCCCACTTTGTTTGAGACAGTCATAGTCCAGACTTTTTTCTGGCATAATTATTAATAGTTGATCTCTTTAACCTAGTATAAGATTTAGAGAATGATTTTTAAAAGTTTTATTTAATTAAAGAGCCATGGTTTATAAAGTTATTGATAGTTGAGTTGTAGGCATAATATTTCAATACCAATCCCACCACCAGTATCTATTGCCATCACCAGTGCTCCCACAGTCTGTCATCTTCACCTCTTCCTCATCCTTTCTGCCACCTTAGCAGGCACATTAAAAATGTCAGTGATATGACAAGGAAATAGCAACAGCTTGATCTAAGGGCAGGTTGCCCTATCTCACCACCTAACGGTGAGATGAAATCAGAAGACCCTCTGTGCAACAACCAAGATAACTAATTTAGAAGACTGACTCTGACAACTGCGACTGAGACCATAAAGACCCTGGCATTTGACAACTAATATGCCTGGAACCTGTAGTCATGAGAGTATACTTCAAGGGT
>PVKC010021535.1:0-18112 GCA_004027635.1 Crocidura indochinensis | reverse complement strand
TCAAAATAATAAACAAATTAGGTAAGCCACTGTCAAGATTCATAAGGAAAACAGAGAAAGTGCCCATATAGATAAATCAGAAATCAAAGGGTAAAAATTAAACATAACTTCCTAATATTCAAGAAATTATGAGAGCTTACTATGAGCAACTGTATTTTAGTAAGCTAGAAAAGCTAGAAGAAATGGACAAATTTATGGAAACATTTATTTGAATGATGAATGATTAAGCAGATTAAAATGATTAGTAGTATTAGGTAACAAACAAGGAAGAAAATTAAAACAATAATTAAGAATCTCTCCATGCAAAAAAGTTCAGGACCTGATGTATTATGAGTAAGTTTTTAATAATATTTTTATTTAAGCACCTTGATTACAAACATGATTGTAGTTGGGTTTCAGTCATGTAAAGAATACCCCCCTTCACCAGTGCAACATCCGCATCACCAATTTTATCAAACATTCAAAGAATTGCTGATATTGATCCATAAAGTTTTTCAAAGAATCAAATACACAAGAATTCTTCCTTACTCTTTTTATGAAGCTAACTACAATGTATACTATTACTGATTCCCAAAGCTATCAAGGGATAAATCTAGAGACCAATATAGCTGATGAACATTGATGCAAAACTCTTCAGTAAAAGTTCAGCAAACCATATCCAACAGTATATCCAAACAAATGTATACATCACAATCAAGTGAGTTTCATCCTAGTTTCAATGCAAAGATGGTTCAATGTACATAAATCAATTAACATCATATATTATGGTGGTAAAAGGAAAGATAAAGTTCATATAACATATAATCTTATCAATCATGCAAGAAAACATTTAAAAAATCCAACATCCACTCAGAATTAAATATTCAGCAAAATTAGTGTGAAATGAACCTAAATCAAGATATTAATAACTACATTTTAAAATCCCATTTCCAATACTATTCTTTTTTTTTGGTTTAAGCAACTTTATTGAATAAAAATAAATTGATTTCTAGCAGAGCTATTAGTTGATCACTCATCCATTGACTACTTGCATCATTTATTCATTGCTATATTAAACAGTGTATTGGATGATAAATTAACTAATAGCTCCAAGCCTCCTAGCAATTTAAATGAAAATTACAAAATGTTTGACACCCTATTATGTAGCCTCAGATCTCTAACTGTGGAAGGCTTACACAGGATGGACACTGCTAAACAATGCTGCTTCCTTGGATTTGACCACTGAGCCCCATTCAGCTCCCTCTTCAGATAGCTTCTTCAGCATGTTAGAGCAGTGAGAAATGTTTAGTCTCATAACCAAGTTAGAGCGAAGACATTGGCCACATAATACACATGCTCATTTTTTAAAAATTCTGAATCTTGGGCAGCTGTTCTCTTGTAACTACTTGACAGTTTCTAAAAGCAGTTATTGTCCAAAGTTGGAATAACTTAAGTCTTCTCAGATGAGCATGTGAATGAATGGAGGGAGGTAAACAAAAAATAAAATTAAAAATGATGAGGTCTGATAGGGGAGAAGCCAGATAAAAAAATCAAAAAGGAACAGTAATTTAAAGTTTATTCCAGCTAAAATGCAGGTTATTCCGACTTTAAGGTAGCATCACATGGCATACTTCTGAGTCCATTTCCGAGATATTCTGTTGTACTTATCTCTGTCTGTTTTATAGATGGTGCTACTTTCTGGCACTAGGGGGTCATCTGGCTCTGGATCACATAGCAGTGAACAAATGGATAAAAGAACATTAGAAATAGTTAAAACAGGAGACCACTGTGACCTTAGAATATCGAGACAAATGCTGCCATTACTGTTAATATTTGGATGAAAAATTCTTGTTGTAAATGCAATCTTAGGTGGTTTGAATGGGTAGTCTGTACAAAAAAGAACTGTCAAAAAGAGCACAACTCCTTGATATGGGCTGTCATTAGGTCCCATAATTGTGGCTTTGCACTGAAACATATAATCCCCAACTGGACATTGTGTGGAGGGTCAACTAAGTTCCTTGTTGATCTCTTTCAGCGCCATCGTCGTGCATGCAGGGCCGGTGTGCTTCACGCGGGGCAGCAGGCTCTGCTCTCCAGGCTCTCAGATGGCGGGGTCGGGGAGGGGAGCATCCTCTGTCGGTCAGTTGTGTCAGGGGGCGCGGGTCCCTCGTGGTTGGCCCTGAGCTGGCGGCTGGTGAGCACCGAGGGTCCAATACTATTCTTAATGGTGAAAAATTGAAACCATTCCTACTAAGGTCAGAAACAAAGTAAGCATATTCATTGTTTACATTTTTATTTTAGCATATCTAAGCACCTTAATTACACACACATGTAGTTGGGTTTGAATTATAAAAAAAAAAAAAAAACACCCGTGGTCTGCAAAGATAGCACAGTAGTATGGCATTTGCCTTGCACCCAGCCTGTCTAGGACTGACAATGGTTCTTATCCTGGCATTCCACATGGTTTCCACACCCCAGGCTGCCAGGAGTGATTTCTGAGCAAAGTACCTTTGAGTCCTTCCAGTGCGATCCAAAAACAAATAAACTATAACCACAACAACAAAAACAAAACACCCCTTCACCAGTGGAGCATTCCCACTACCAGTGCCCTGCATCTCCCTCCTCCCATACCCCTTGCCTGTATTGGGATTCTCTCCATTATTATCCAACATAGTATTAGGAGACCTAGCAACAGCAAAGAGAAAGAAATCAATGGGATACAAACTAGAAAAAAAGAAGTCGAACTATCTCCATTTGCAGATGTCATGAGGATGTACATTGAAAAACCAATAAAGTTCATAGAAACGTTAAGTCAGTACATCAAAGTGATTGGCTTCAAAGTAAATACAGAAAAATCAGTTGCATTTCTTTTGCAAATAATGATTTAGAGGAGAAAAAAATTAAAGAATCTACACTACTTAAAATAGAGCAAAAATGAAACCCGTCAAGTGCCTTGGAATCAACTTAATAAAATAGGTGAGAGAACTATACTATAAAAACTACAAAAATTTGAGAAAGAAATTGAAGAAGACCCAAGGAAATGGGAAAACATTCCATGCATGGGAAGAATCAGTGTTATCAAATGATCATATTACCTATGCTACTATTCATAATCAATGTAATCCTTATCAAAATTCAGATAGTATTCTTTAAGAACTAAGAAGAGCCAGGTATAAAGTTTGTGTGGAACTAAAAAAGGCTCCGGATAGCCAAAACCATTCTGAAAAACAAGAAATTAGGAGGATTTCATTACCTACCTTGAAGCTACTCTACAAAGCCACAGTGATCAAAATAGTATGGTATTGGAACAGAGACAAAAGTTAAAATTAATAAAATAGAATATCTACAGTGGCTAACCTCCAAGTATATGATCAACTAATCTTTGACAATTGAGCCAAAAAAATGAAATAAAATAAACACAAATGGGGGCCAGAGAGATAGTATGGTGGTAAGGTGTTTGCCTTGCATGCAGAAGGATGGTGGTTTGAATCCGGCATCCCATATGGTTCCCGAGCCTGCCAGGAGCGATTTCTGAGTGTAGAGCCATGAGTAACTCCTGAACACTGCCAGGTATGACCCAAAAAACAAACAAAAAAGAATAATGGTTTTTGTGACAATTGAATAAACGTATAATAAATTAAATCTGGATCCATATTTTACACCTTACACCAATGTCAATTAAAAATGAAAAGAAACCTTTGATATTATCCAACTTGAATGCATAAACCACATAGAACACACCAAGATCGAGACCGCAAAGTATCTTCAGCAATCAGGTCTTAATAGATAGAAATACATGAAATTAAAAATATTCTCTATGGCCGGGCGGTGGCGCTGGAGGTAAGGTGCCTGCGCTAACCTAGGACAGACCACGGTTCAATCCCCTGGTTCCCCATATAGTCCCCCGTGCCTGCCAGGAGCGACTTCTGAGCGAATAGCCAGGAGTAACCCCTGAGCGTCACAAGGTGTGGTCCAAAAACCAAAAAATAAAATAAAATAAAATAAAATATTCTCTATGGGAAAGAAACAAGGGTTTTAACTGTAAAACAGCTGAGTGAGAGAAAAAAATATGCTCAACATATTAAATAAAGTGTTGATATCTAGAATATACAAAGTACCTGCAAAGTTTAACTCCACAAAATCTTAAATTCCATTAAAAAGGGGAGAGGAACAAATGCACCAGCAATATAACGTTGCACCATTTCTTCCCGCAAAGGCACACATTACAAATGGGTAAGGTTAAATATAAAAACAAGCTCTTATCTACTAGGCATAAGAACTCATAATTTTTTACAGCACAGGGCCATCTCCCACCTTGAATATATGTCATGTGGACACAACTTAAACCCCAAGTCATTAGATGCCGACCTTTCAGATTGGAATACCGTATACCAGGCATAGAAATGACACAGTTCTTCACAACAGCTACAGGCACCAAATCCCATCTGGGACATCCTTAATACTACTTAAACAACAACATGGCCCAGCTCTAATATGATATCCTGACAAGGAGGAAATTGGGAACAACTTGACCTAAGAGCAGGTTATCCTACCTCACCAGCTAACAAAAAGACAAAATCAGAAGACTTGTCACCCTTTGGTCTGTGCAAAAGCCAAGATTGCGATCTACAGATGACTGGCTGATAGAACCATGACCTGGCAGTATGTATCCGAGGACCCATACAAAAACCCTTGTCTAGGATTTGATCTACGACCTGCACAACAACCATGATCTCTAATTCCAGAGGTCTGAATGAGACAGTAGTAACGGAATGGGTCTTCTGGTAAAATAAAAAGATGCTATCCCAGGCTCCATCCTAGGATCAGCGCAAGGACCAAGACCACCAACCACAGAAAACGGATTAAAATGACACTGAGGGAACAGAACTTCTAGAACAACAAAGAAAGACTTCACCAAAAAGTCCATCCTTGGCCTGTGCAGAGACTGAGATCTCTAGATACAGAGACCTGACTTTACCATCCAGTATAGAGCAGAAGTCTCCTATACACCACAAAAGCACAAACGGGAGAGTAAATGAACTAGAAAGGAGTCTATAGTTAATCCCATAATATACTCCAAGGGTAGAGGAACCTTGTATCTCTTAGGACAACGAATTATTTTTTGAATGACCCCAATGTTTACTGTGCCTATGCAGGAGGGGGAAAAAAGAGAGACAAAAAGCACAAAATAATCTTTTTTTTTTTATCTATCTCGTTATTGTCTATTTCATTGATTTGGTGTGGATATTGAACTGGTTGTCTCCATTTTTATTCATTTATTTTTTCTTCCTTCTTTTCTCTTTCATTTTGTGCTCTGTCATGTTTTTTAGCTCAAGACCATGGCAACTATGTGTTGCCAATCTTTCTTGCTGTAGTGCTCACAGGATATTTTGTAAGATACTTATTTTTATACTGTTGTGGTGTTTCACCTTTTTTCTCACCTTTGTCTCTTAAACGAATATGAGAGCCTCGAGGACTCTGCCCTTTTTCTGCAAATTTGATTTTTACCCCATCTTATTACTTTTCTCTTCTTCAAACAAAACCACATAAATTTATCTAGTCCCGCCTTCCAATTAGAGCAAGAATATAATGGAAGTACCATGACCAAACAGTTGTAAGATCACTATGTAGTAAACTAGGCACAGAGGGGACAACTCATTCTAGCAACACCGGGGTTGATGATGGAGGCTATGGGAGGCAAGGGGAATGATGGTGAGGGAGGACAATTTGGTGATGGAATATCCCGATTCAATGTCAATATGTACCTACAATAGTATTGTGAGTGACATATAAGCCACTATGATTAAAATAAAAAGTATAATAAAAAGAAATATAATACATATATTATAATACCTATAATACCTATACCTAATTTACTCCAAACATAATTTTCCTATTGCAACCATCTTTAATAGGAAAGAAGTTGACATAAGAAAAGTCAAACATTATTTTATTGCAAAAAGGAATGTGTGTAATCTAATGATGATTTGTTAGAGCATTTCTTACAAGTTGTGGAAACTTTGTTCTTTAATAGCTGTTTCATTCCACATTTTGTTCAATTAAAGATGTATTTAAACTATAAGAAATAAAAAGGGGATAGGAAGTGAACAGATACCTTTCTGAGGAAGACCAGCAACTATCCAAAAGACATACAAAAATTATCAACACTTATCATTAGTAAAATACAAATCAAGATAAAAAAATTATCATCTTACACCAGTGAATATGGCACATATCAAAAAAATTGGGAATCATTTGTGTTGGCAGGTTTGTGGTGAAAAAGGAGCTTGTACCCGAAAGCAGACAAATGAATCATAAAGATTTGCTACATATATACACACAATGGCATTCTACATGTCTATATAAAATTATGCAATCATGCAATTCTCTGCGATATGGAATGAACTGGAACATAAGCTAAATGAAGTATGCTGAAGAGAAGCATAAATACAGGATAAATATCACTTTCCTGGCATATTTAGAATAGCTATATGAAGAAAAACAATGCTTTCTATAGACCAATAGCCTATAGAAGAGAAAGGAAGAAATAGAGTAGATGAGAAAAAAGAAAAACATAAAATGGCAAGGAACAGGTTATAAGAATTTTAAAGTGCATTTGGTGGTGTTAAAAAAGGACAGAAGCAAGGGGGCTTTGAGCTATTATAGTAGATGGAAGATGGGCCTTGATAATTGCCAAACCTTGATCCTCCTGACATCTTTTCTGGTCCTTTGAACATTCCAGGAGTAATTTCTCAGAGCCAGAAGTAACCCCCAAGTGCCACCCACTGTGGCCTAAAAAGAAAAAATTAATGACAAAGCTGCCAACTATCCAAGCTAGAGTAAACAAAAATAAAATTATAAAATTCAAACTTTCACAACCAAATTCTAGAAGGTGACTCTTTTATCATCAGCTGGAGGAAGGGGTTGGTGGCATAGGATGTACTCTGGAAACATTGGTGTAGGGATGTGGTGTAATTGACTTTGAAATATTGGATGTATAAAACCAAGCTATGATTATATATTTAAATAAGAAATTATTAATTAAATAAATTAATTTCAATTGAAATTAAAATATTTCTAAATATGTAAATACATAACCTCAAGTATAATGTATATCATATGATTTTATTTTATTATGTATAATACATTTATGAAAACAATGTATAAGTAATTAATAACAGTTTATTTAATTAATAAACATCTGCAAACTCATTAATTTAATAATATGCGGATTTTCCCAACAGAAAAACTCGATGAAAGTAGGACTGCTACATGGGTTTTGTATGATTATATCACCCTACATCTCAGCCTGCTTCATTCTGTCTCTCTACCATACCTGGTGGTCTTATGGAGTTTTTAACCTCCATATTAGCTAGCCCCACCTCTAAACTGCCTATTCATGACATCATTCTCCCACCAAACCAATTACCATCAGATAGAATCTTGTCGTTCCCATGGATTTGTCTGTAAACAAATTTGGATCATCACCAATGACCAGTAGTCTGTACTGGACATACTCAGTCTTCTGCCTCAGTGCTCAGACATCGTTGAGATTGTCTCCTTATCCCTTGAACCTGTAGCTGATATTTTTCTCTTTTCTGACCATGTCAGGTAAGGAATGAAGCATTTTAAATTTTGTGTTAGATTCCTTATCCTAAATTCAGTAGTCAAGTCAAAATCACTTGGAATAATGGAGCAAAGTATTAAACTACAACTTGATATGCCTTATTTCAGTTTTTAATTTGACATTTGCTAACTGTATGCTAATATAATTATTTCAATAATTATTTTTATACTTCTTTCACAAAGCATTTATTTCTTGTTTTATATCATATCTTTACATACAATTTTATATATTGTACAAAGGCTAATATGTTCTCATATATGTTTATATATTAGACAGTGTTCATTCTCTGTAGTTCCTTTCCTTTCTAATAGTGATTTTTTCCATGATATCCATGTAAAAACTTAAATCACAGACAGGAGTATTTCAACAGAAACAGAAAAAGTACATAGAGTAGAAAAGTAGCAATATATACAAGGATATTGAGAGTGTAATGGTCTTTCCAGTTATATTTACAATCTATTTTAAAGTCAATGCTGCTCCAAAAAGTAGCCACATCTCTTAGATTATTTCAGTTAAAATAAGTGAAAAGAGAAAAATTGGGAGGTCGGAGTGGGTGTGGATGGCTTAGCTATAAAAAGGAAGATTAGGATAACAATTGTCATTAAGCATTAACTAATATGAACCAAGAAGGAAAGACTATATTTGGGACAATAATCTAAAAATCAAGGGGGAGACCAGGGAGGAATTATGAAGGAAGGAATAACAGTTTGGGATAGAATGTTGAATAGAGGCAAAGATTTTAAATTACAACAGAAAGAATATAGTTTACTATATTATACTGTATGTATGCTACATATAATTTATTTTGCTTTCTGATTAATATGAAGACAATATGAATGGGCATAATAGCAAAAACAATCAGATCTATAGATCCTGAACTGTGCATCCACAGTGGTCATGTGACACTAAAAATCAAAGATAAAGTTCGTAATATTACATGCCTGACAGAGAGTTTATGAGTAAATTTGTACTTTTTTTCTGTGTTTTGTTGTGGAACACAAACAATGTTCCTCAAGGCTTACACCAGGCTCTGCACCCAATCACTTTGCTGCTAGAAATTTAGTCCAGATTTAATTGATATTTTATATTTCTTCATTATGTGATCCATAATTTAAATTATTTTCTCTATATTTATAGAATTTAAGTTCCTCCTATATGTCATGTCAAGAACAAATTTATTCAAGTATTCATTACTACTCTTGATTATTCTTGCTGCTGTAATTATTTCACAGGTTAATTCATAATGTAATAACACCCCCCTCACAAATAGTATTTCATAAGAAACAGTAAAGTAATAATTTCTGAGGTAAAATTCAAAAATCAGCCTTGAGTAGAATCAAGTTATTTTGATCAATAGGACTGGGACTGTAAACCCTCAGTATAGTATATGAACTGTCCAAACAAAATGAGAAACTGTAGATTGCATTGGTAATAGCTGTATTGTACTCTCATGACCACAAATACTTACGTTAATATGTTCTCTTTCTCCTGGTTTCTAGCATTGGAATGATCAAAGCAAAAGCCTGGCAAGAAAGTCCGAAGCCTAGTTTATATAACCAAGTAATAAGAATTAACATGGAGGCAGAGAAATAGTTGAGGGAATAAGGCACTTAAATGACTTGCATTCAGGAAAACAGGAAGTGCTAGCAAAAGCTAGCAAAAAACCATATAGAAACATGGCTACCTGGTCCTTGCTAGTTATGCTTCATATTAATAGTACAGTGCACATACAAAATGCAAAAATGATTCAGTCCTTGAACCACCCAAAATCATTTGACTTTTAGTATCTCAGTGACAGTTAGTATAAGAAGCTTTCTTTTGCCTACAAGCTTATAGTAATATAATTCATGTCAGAGTGTGGGATCATCATTCTCATGTTATGTTTTCATCACCTTCTTTTCCCCACAGAAAATTTCCAAAATCCATCTGCATTGGGAACTGCAAATTCTTGGCAGGTTTTCCTTCCTGTAGTAAGCAATGCAGCTTCCCTGGCAGGAAGTACCTGCAACTTCTCCACAGTCTCTGCCTCAGCTGTTAGCTCTGCCTGGCTCCTATCATCAGCCCCTGGCACCCCATATCAACCACTAATGGGTGCTGCCTATACTTACCAACAAATTAACACAGGAATGCTGTCTAGAGTGTCTGGCCAGAACCAGACTTTCACTTCAACTGCTTCCTACCCCACTATTATTCAGTGGGATATTACTGGAAGTGCTCAAAACAAGTCCTATGCCCCAGGAGGCTTCTCTATGACTGTCATTGACCAAAATACAGCTGTCTCTTCCATGTCAGTAGCAGCTCAGTACCCTAACATACCACATTCCACCAGTACAGTGCCTCTGTACACATACCCGACCTTTTCAGGCACACTTGTCAAGAGGACACCACCTCAGGGTTCACATCACAGTCAGAGCCTGATGCTTCCCTACCAGGAAGGGGGTCAGGTGCATTCTTATAATCAGGAATCCCTGAGGTCTCTACTGTCTCAACAACTTGGGCCCTTTGTGCAATCCTATGACTCCATGTCATATACAGGAGGTAGGGGCTCTGCCCTCCAAACTTACATCTCAACCCCTGAAATGGCCATGGTGCTAAAGAAGGTCCAGCCCACAAATACCTTACCGCTGGCCTCCACCTCTGGATTCTACAACTCTGCGTCTTCTCAGCCCATCACAGAATTGGGATTTGAAGGTAAGTAAAAACAATGCGACGGGGAAATCAGTATTCAAAACAGTCAATTAGGTTCACAGGAAGTAATCCAACAAGTGGTATTTAAGCCCCCAGTTAAATTTAATAACCACTCTGATTACTCCGTATGACATCCTATTTTCAACCTACATAAAAAGACATCTACAGAAAGGAGAATGACCAATTATATTCCATCCTAGTAGACTTCCAGCACACCAAGGATGTCCTAGTTCTCCTAGTTATCTCCAACTATGACCACACTGATATTAAGCTCCATGCCATGAACTATTATTATTTGTTCTGAAGATATTTCAGGACTGTTAGTTGGATAGAAGTAAGTTAATATCCGTAGCTGGGATTTTTACCACGATATGGAATATACTTTGTATTCAGATCCTGCCCATATCATCAAACTTACAATTGTAATTGAGCATGCTTTTCATGTGAAGCTCTTCATGTGGTCATAGTTGGAGATAACTAGGAGAATTAGGACATCCTTGGTGTGCTGTGAAGCTCTTCATTCTATCTCTCACTTGATGACAAGAGTCTTTTCTATGTGAAATGGAGAAATTGAAAGTACTCTATATAAGGGTTTGTGCCATGCACTCCTGCCTCTGTATTTTTAAGTAAGGATATTGGACATAAGCATTGCATTATATCCTAAACCCAAACCTTGTCAATTATATGGAATTTATAGAAAGTTTTATAAAATATGAGAAGAAAGCAAGAAAAACTGGTACCACATGATCCCAGTAAGAACTACAACACTTATGTCCGATCTTTTTAGCACAGAGGCTTAGCCAGGATTCTTAGAATAGCTGATAGCAATAATTGCCCATGGCTGGAAGGTGCAAAATTTCTGCACTGGTGTCTGGGGGGCATTACTCACTTCCTGGGAACAGATCTCTTTCTTGATTCCTACTTAGTGATGGATTACCTGAGTACTCAGGCTTCTTTAAAACAGCAACCTGAAAGTCAGACATATTGTCATCCTATTTTCAATCTACAAAGAAGGACATCTACAGATAGGAGAATGACCAATTATGTTCCATCCTAGTTCACTTCCAGCACACCAAGGATGTCCTAGTTCTAGTTATCTCCAACTATGTGCATTAAGCTCCCTGCCAAGAACTATTTGATTTGTTGAAGACTTTTCAGAACTGTTCGTGGGATACAACTAAGTTAATATCTGTAGCTGGAATTTATACCACGATATGGAATATACTTTGTAGTCAGATCCTGTCCAATGTCATCAAACTTATTATTGTAATTGAGCATACTTTTCATGTGAAGCTCTTCAACCTTTCTCTGACTTAATGACAAGAGTCTTTTCTATATAAAATGGAGAAATTGAAAGTACTCTATATCTCTGAATTTCACTAAAAATTTTAGAAATATAGTATTTGCAGGAAGCAGGGTGATTTTTTCTCTTTGAAAACTAGAGAAATTGAGAGTACACTATAGCTCTACATAGATAGGGCAATCACAGTTTGTGCCATGCACTCCTGCCTCTGTGTTTTTAATTAAGGATATTGGGCATAAGCACAGCATTATATCCTAAACACAAATCTTGTGACTTTTATGTAATTTATAGAAAGTTTTATAAAACATGAGAAAAAAGCAAGAAAAAAGGTAACCATGATCCTAGTAAGAAATACAACAGTTACGTTCGAACTTTTTTTGCACAGGGGATTCTTAAAATACCTGATAGCAATGATTTCCCACTGCTGGAATGGTCACAATTTCTGCACTGGTGTCTGGGAGGAGTCAGTCACTTCCTGGGAACTGACCTCTTTCTTGATTCCTTCTTAGTGATGGATTCCCTGAGTACTCAGGGTTCTCAAAGACTTCAACCTAAAAGTCAGACATATTGTCAGATAAAGAATCCAGAATTCCTCAAGTTGACCAGAAATGAGAAAGAACTTTATGAGAGCAACCCACTTCCTGAGCTCCAGAATAGTTCTATGAAACCTCTATTGCAAAGTAGCCTGGCACTGTCTCCTGCTCCACATCAAGATCCATCTGAGTACAAAAACATAGATGAAATCAATAATGAATACACAGATTCTCTGGACTCGTGCCCAAGCCCAATAGCAAACAAAGATCCTTTGCTTTGCCCTGTCGAAAGTCCTGATGTACACAAATTCCTGAACTGCTTTGATCCTCTGGATCAAGATAAGAAGGCTTCTTCTGAAAACAAGGGCCTCGGAAAGAGTAAAATGTCCTATGAAGATGATGTACCACTAGAAAGTGACACAGACTCTAGTAACAATCTGGCAGATATCACCACCTTGGAAGATATCAATTGTCCCTCTCTCTTAGATTCTTTGCAAGACCTGGACCAAAACAACTGTCTCCAAGAAATTGGCACCAAAGGAAAAGAAAATATCACAAGTGAGATGAACCAAAAGTCTAGTGCCATGAGAAACCATTATCATCTACCCGGGAAAAACAAACATAAGGCCTCCAAACCTATGGATGGTGAACCCCAGAATAAAATCCAGAGAAAGACTGAAGATGATCTATTGGGGGAAGAAATGAGAGTTTCCATATCCATGCTTGTAGCCAGAGAGAGGTCTCCTGATAAGTCCAAACGTAATAGCAAACAACAGAATGTTACATCCAGCAGAGGAAAGTCAGGGAGTCAGGAGCAGCCAAAGCCAAAAAGGGCAAGAGAGAGCAAGACAAAGAAAGTGGCTGACATGAGGCTGGCAGGCACCAAAGGAGAGGCAGAAGGGAAGACAACCACCATTGCCCAGACAAAGCGTAAAAGGAATTCACCTGAAATTAAGCAAGAGCCTTTGAAAAAGCCTCGAAGCTCCCTAGGCCTCCACATGCTGAAGTCTGTTCAGGTTTTTCACGCCTTAGGGAAAAAAGGGGATCCAAGCCCTGGACAATCTTCCTCCAGGTTCCTTGGAAATTCCAATAACACAAAACGCTTTCAACCACCTTCTGTCCTCAAAGCAAAACCACATACTACACAGGAGGTAAAAGGTGTTGATAAACTTAAAGTGCAATCTACCAAAACTAGCAGCAATCCTGGGGAAAACAATCCATCTCCTTCTGTTTATGAGTTGCCACCTCCTGGCAAGGTCAAATTAATACCTTTGCCATTTTTCCCCGCGGAGAAGCCTCCACGTGTTTCTAGGAGGCCAAGACCACAAAATCTAGCTGTTAGTGTTCCTGCTGCATCTCAGCCTACCCAGCCTGGTTCTTCTAGTGCCACTCAACAAACTGCTTGCAAGTCATCACAGCCAATTTCTTCCCCTGTGGCAGAATTTAAAAGACCAGGTGAGTCCTTTTCAGAGAATGCACCTCAAGCAACTCTGAAGAAACCAACTAGCCTGCCTATTGCTCCACCTGAAACATCTAAACCTGCTCCAGTTAAAGCAACATTCTCTTCTCTCCAGAGGGACCCTCACATTCAACTTGTAAGCAAGGGACACTCTCCCCGGAAGAGTCAAAATCCATTTTTACTGAAAGACTTTAGTGCCCAACGAATTCCCTGGAGAGAGTCGAATATACCAGAACCATTGATCTCAACACCTATCACTGATGAGCAAAGGCCTGAGCGTGAGGCAATGAAAAAGAAGGCTCAGTGGGAGAGGTACAATGCTTCCAAGTACACATCTTTGGGGGAAGTGCAATTTTTCTTTTAGAGGGAAAGAGACATCAACATCTCTCTCTACAATGGATATGTGGGTGTTGCCTAGGGTTGTTGGTGACCATATAGGTACCAAATGCATCTCCATATAGAACGACATTACCCTATTCATTGTAATATACAGTTTACAAATAAAATTCAATATGCATTAGTTAATATACATTCAATTCTCTGTGTTTTGAAATCCTGGTCATTGAAGCTGTTATTTGGTTAGAGTGGGGATTAAAAGCTGCAAGAGAAAAAGGGAAAATCAGAGGAGAGATGAGTTGGAAAGAGATAAGCTTAGAATAAGAGAAAGGGTCTTGGTCCAGGGCTTGGAACGAAATATTTTATGGGACAGATTTAGGAAGGACAAATTTTTGGGTTAAAAGATTTATATTTGGGGTCAGCAAGGTGGCGCTAGAGTAAGGTATCTGCCTTGCAAACGCTATCGAAAAACAACTCATCTTTGGTTTGATCCCCAGGCGTCCCATATGGTCCCCACAAGCCAGGGGCAATTTCTGAGCGATTAGCCAGGTGTAACCCCTGAGTATCAAACTAGTGTGGCCCAAAAAATAAAACAAAAATAATGAATTATATTTTTAAAAAAATTTATAGATGGTAGATGAGTCTAAGTTGATGAGAAGCCATTTGAGACACATTTCAAGAAGATTTGATTTCTCCTATCCATAAACAAACACAGCTGAACATGGGCACTTGTCACTGAGGAATGAACCGAGCAGATGAGTGCTTAGTACCCAGTTATTCAGGTCAACTGTTAACATCCAACAGACCAAGCAAAATAGAAAACCCCATCACACACAGTTCTGTGTCTGACCCATAGATAGAGATCACCACTATGCTCCTATGCTCATTCCCCCACCCTCGTCGTACCACTTCAGATAAGCTTCCCAGTAATACTCAAAGCCAATATCATGGTGCCCCTTTACTGCTAGAAGTTCTCCAAGGACTTGGGTCCTGCACCCTGATTCTAAACATCAACTGTTAAACATCAGCTGAAGAAAGTAATCAAAGGCATTAAAGGTTTTGGAACGGAGCCCTTAGGAGAAGGACCAGGCATGGAACATACGAATTTGGACCTCATTCCATGAGAGGTTGGCATAGCGTCTCCTTGTGGCTGGGAGGGCTGTTGTAGGAAGAGCTTTTTCCAAGAGAGCTATGGCATGATTGATCCAAGCTGAGGGAATGTGGACAGGAAGAGATTGGGACATTGGAAAGTTATCATATTAATAGTAGTAATTTATATGAAACTATTTTAGAGAGGAAAATTGTATGCCCTAGAGAAAAAAGAATAGAGAAAAAAATGAAACAAGAGGTTTGGGTTGTAGTTTTGTTTGGTTACTTTTTGGGGGTTTGTTTTTTGGTTTTGGTTGTTTTGGTGGAATGTTTTTTTCTTTTGTTTTTTTGTTTGTTTGTTTGTTTTCTTTTGTTTCAGGAGCACAACTGGTGAGGTCCAGGGGTAACTTCTGGATATGGTCTTAGAAATCTCTCCTGGTTTGGGGGATCATAGGGAATCAAACGAGGTAAGTCCTTCCTCAGTCAGCCATGTGAAAGGCAAATGCCCTACTGCTGAGTTATCTATCCGGCCTCCAGAAAACCTTTTTTTTTTAATTTGCTTTCAAATTTTTTATTATAATTCAGGTAAAAATGAATCTAACAATGTTAAATTTTATGGTATTGATGTACAAAAGTACTGCATATGACCATCAACAAACTGCCTTCTTCTGGTTCTTTTCATTCCCTTTTCTCTCTTCCCTCAATGCTAATCAGTTTTATAATCTAAGGTCAAAGGTTTGTTATTGTTCAATTCTTCTATTCCCTTGTTTTGACTCTATATTATACAATGAGTGTGATTATCTGATATCTCTCCATCTCTGACTTACTTCACTTAACAAAATTATTTTAGCTCTATCAACATTGCAGCTAACTCCATGATTTCATCTTTTCATATAGTAGTAATCCATTGTGCACATATAATACAGCTTTTTTATATATAAAATCTTTAAGCACCATAATAAGAAGCATGATTGTAGTTGCATTTTAGTCATTAAAGGAACACTTGCCCACTTCACCAAAGCAACCTTTCCACAACCATTGCCCTCCTCCCTCCCCCTCCCTGTATTCCAGACAAGCATTCTACTTCTCACACTCATTAATAATGGCATGCTAGTTGTTAGTATAGTTATTTCCCTAACAGCATTTAGTACTCTTTTTGGTGAGCTTCATATTGAGAGTCAGTTCGTCAGTGCCTTAAACTCTAATGTCTCTGGCATTATTACAATATCATTCATTTTTTTAGAACCTATAGATGAGTGAGACTATACATGTCTCTCTCCTTTGACTTATTTCACTCAGCATAATAGAGTCCATGTATAACCATGTGTAGGAAAATTTCATGACTTCGTCTCTCCTGCCAGCTGCATAATATTAAATTGTGTATACGTACCAGAGTTTCTTTAGCCATTCATCTGTTGAAGGGCATCTTGGTTATTTCCAGAGTCTGGCTATTGTAAATAGCAATGCAATGAATATAGTTGTACGGAAGGGATTTTTGAATTGTATTTTTGTGTTCCTAGGGTATATTCCTAGGAGATACCACAACTTCTTTATTTTTTCATCTATTTTTTGGACATTCAAGATGCTAAAGATAAATCTGTACAAGGTAAAGTTAGTAAGCAGAAAACCTGGAGCACAGTTTTTAATTTTGTTTAGGTTTTGCTTCTGTAATACACAGTGCAGTACTCCTGATCTGTGCTCAAGGATCATACTTGGTGGTGATGGGGAACCACATAGGACCAGGGGTCATCCAAGGAATGATATATAACTAGTAAGGGCTACAGCAAGGCAAATGCTTACTCGCTGTACTATCTCTTCAATCCCAACTTTCCATGTCTTTTTCATTTTTAATTTGATCATATTGTCTTACATAACTTTCATAGTAGTATTTTAGGTACATATTAACATTGAATCAGGGGAATACCCCATCCCAGTTTTCTTCCTGCAACCCACATCCCCCACCATCACCCGCCGGGTTGCTAGTGTATGAGGTCCCCTCTTTGTCTAGCTTACTATTAGTGATCATATATCTGTTTGGTCCTGGTACCCTCCCTTGTATCCCCCTCTTTTTGAGAATTGGAGCTAGATAATTCGAGTTATGAAGTTGTGTTTGAAGGAAAAGAAAAGCAATAGAATGTGGGAAATAAATAATAAATGAAAATTAAAAAAGTCAAATAAGCTGATAATGGGTAGAGTCCTTCAAGATGCTTTCAACCTCAATGAGAGATGACACAAAAAAGGTAATTGAAACACCACAATGATACAGAAAGAAATATCAAATTACATATCCATTGAGCACTACAGCAATAAAGACAAGAGCCGCACAATAGTCTCGGTCTTAAAATCAAACCATGTCGGATTGCAAAAAGAAAGGGAGAAAGAGAAAATAAAATAAATAAATAAGGAGATATCAACTACAATATCTATACAAAATAAAGAAGTTAAAAATGCCATCAATCAATATATATGGGGATAAAATGATTATTTTGTGCTTTTTTTTTTCTTTTTCCAGTTGCATAGGCACAGTAACTATTGGGGATATTATAGAACGAATTCCATTGGCCTAGGACGGTGGTCGGCAACCTGCGACTCGCGAGCCACATGTGGCTCTTTACACTTTTAATTTGGCTCTTCTGGGGCCGGTAAGGTAGCGCTAAAGGTAAGGTGCCTGCTTTGCCGGCGCTAGCCTAGGACAGACCTAGGTTCGATCCCCCAGCGTCCCATATGGTCCCCCAAACTAGGTGCAAATTCTGAGCTAATAGTGTAACCCCTGAGCATCACCGGGTGTGACCCAAACACCAAAAAAAAAAAAAATGGCTTTTCTGTGTGCCGGGTGGCTGCTCCAGGAGTCAGGATTCTGCTCCTAGCCTCTGTCAATGCGCACCCTGTGTGCAGCCCTGGCAGCTGGCTCCAAGAGTATAAGATGATACCCAGTATCAACCCTAAACAAAGGTGTTCTTCCAATGTCATCCTTTCTTAAACCTCTTCCTTAGATATGTAAAAGTCCACTGGATATGTACTTTTGTTTCTCTCTCTCTCTTGACCTGAAGTCTTCTGGTATTAGGAATTGGTTTTAAGAAAGAAAGAGGTGTTCTAGC
>PVKC010021534.1:0-18119 GCA_004027635.1 Crocidura indochinensis | reverse complement strand
TTTTTTTTTTTTTTTTTTTTTGGTTTTTGGGCCACACCCGGTGACGCTCAGGGGTTACTCCTGGCTATGCGCTCAGAAGTCGCTCCTGGCAGGCACGGGGGACCATATGGGGAACCGGGGGATCGAACCAAGGTCCGCCATAGGTTAGCGCAGGCACCTTACCTCCAGCGCCACCACCCGACCCCCTTCAACACAATTTTTATTTTATTTATTTATTTTTGGTTTTTGGTCACACCTGGCAGTGCTCAGGGGTTATTCCTGGCTCCATGCTCAGAAATTGCTCCTGGCAAGCACAGGGGACCATATGGGACGCCGGGATTCTAACCGATGACCTTCTGCATGAAAGGCAAATGCCTTACCTCCATGCTATCTCTCCGGGCCCAACACTATTTTTATTTAGACAAAAATCATTATTAACATTTCATTGCTATTTTAAGTTTGCATTTCCTTAATTATCTGTAATTATTTTGGGAGTAGGGGAAAACACTCAGCAGTGCTCAGGGTTTACTCCTGGCTGTTTACTGGGTTACTCCTGGCAGTGCTCATGGGATCATCTGGGGTGCCGAGATTGAATTCAGAACCACTGCACACATGACCCAGATCCAATATTTTAGGGGGTATTTATGTATCTCTTGAGAATTCTTTTATATCTTGTGCTTATTTTTCTGTTGTGTTGGTAAGTGTGCCTAGGTTTCTATGAGAATCTTTTGTTTATTTTCTTATATATGTATATGTATTTTTTGGTGTGTAAGTTTCTATGAGAATCTTGTTTATTTTCTTATATATGTATATATGTATTTTGGGGGGTGTATTTGGGGGAGGTTTTCAGAGTTTACTACAATGGCTATTGGGATGTAACTCAAGGTTTCTGAATATAAGGTATGTTATCTAATCTTTGATCAATTTCCTAGTTCTCAAAGAGTCTTTTGAATATGTGTACTAACCTCTCTTGCCTTCCATTTTGTTAAATCGTAATTTATTTCTAGATAATCACTTATTTAATTTTGTTTGTTTAGTTTTTGAATCACACCAGTGGTGCTCAGGAAATGCTTTTAGCTCTGTACTCAGGAATTACTCCTAGTGGGCTCACGGGACCATATTGGATACCAGGGATCAAACCTGGGTCTTCCACATGCAAGGCAAGCACCCTACCACTAACGTATCGCTCTGACCCCAATCACATTTTAATTTCAAATATAGCATGGCAGGATACAAAAGTATAGAACATGTACATACTAAACAAACTCCTAGTGTTTCCGAGAGGGCACGGATAGATGCTGAGTTAAACCTTAATTTTTCTGTGGAATGAATGTCTTAGACTAGAAAATTGCTTATTCTGAGATTTGAAATTCTAGGAAAATACATATTCAATATATGCCCAGAAAATCCCGTTTTAAGGGATTTTGAGGCTACCATAAGTTATGGCATATTCTGTTAAACAGGTGTTTTACACAATTAATACGACCTATTTCAAATTTAAGGGCAACTTCATGAAGAGGTTGTTTGCGGAGGTTCCTGTTGCCAGCAGTCCTTTCACCACTAGGTGGCAGCAAAGTCCGAGCCGGGTTGGGGCAAACTGGTCATTTGCGGAAGGAAGATCAATCAAATTCATCAACTAACTACTGATCTCCTGGAGGCCTTTGAATCCCTGTAAATATGAAGCCCGAGAAAGAGACGTCGGTTCTAGCTGAATTGACAGGGAAGCCATATTCCAGTTTTGAAACGTTAATACAGGACATATTCCTGGGAACATTTTTCCCTAATAGTGAATTTCTTCTCTTTTCTCCTTTAGAATATGAATTTTTCCCAGTGGAGTGGGATACAGAAACAAAACTATTGTTGTATCATTTCTGAGATAGATGATGACTTTTGTTGAAATCATAAGTCAGTATGAATATATGTGTATGAAAACATATATATATATGTTTTCATGAACATAAAATATAGGGTTTTAATGACAAAAATTTGTGATCTGTGAACAGGAAAGAGATATGTGTATTAGTGACCAGCTAATTAGATATGGAATAGGAGAAAATGATGAAAGCAGGAGAAGTTATGAAAAATGTAAATGGGCTGGAGTGATAGTACATTCACTTGTATTACCTGCAGCCAACCTGGGTTTGATCTTTGGCATCCTATATGGTCCCCTAAGCACCACCAGGAGGAAGTCCAGAGCACAGTCAGGTGGACCACCTTCTGCCCCAAAAGAAAAAAAGTAAGGAGAAGGCATAGGGTGTGGATGGAAACAAAGGAAGGAAAGATGACAGCAGCCCAATGCATACCCTGGCTAGGACAGAGATGGAAATGAGTCAGAGATTCAGGATCTACCTGTAAGAAACTTGAAGTGAGAGACTTCCTTCTAAATTAAAGATTTTTCACTTGAATACAGAAGTCGTGGTGGTGTTAGTGATGCTGGGGATCAAGTCCAGAGCCTCATAAATATAAAGCTCACACCTACTCACACAACTGGTCTATCCTCAGGCTTGCTTTAATCCATCCTTCATACTAGATGTTATTACCATCTATTCTAATTGGAGTTCCTTTCTATTAAATTTCAAGGCAACATAATTCATGGATGAATCAGTGTCTAGTACAAATGAATAATGACAGTACGACTGCTCCTTTCTGGTGACATCTGACACTGTGAGGCATTGTAGTCCTGTAGATTGGGGGCACACCTAAATCATGGGTTGGTTTTTGGACCACACCCAGCAGTTTGCAGGGGTTACTCTTGGCTTTGTGTTCAGGAATCACCCCTGGCAGCATTAGGGAACCATATGGGATGCTAGGATCAAACCAAGATTGGCAGTATGTAATAGCATTGTGCTATTGCTTTAGCCTCAACATGGAAAATATTTAATTGAATCTAAGGAGACACAGAGTATTAAGGAAGATCATTTTTATGGTAATGTGCTGAAATTTTTTTATGCATCAAAATAATGGAGGTGTTGGATCCGGAGATATAGCATGGAGGTAAGGCGTTTAACTTGCATGCAGAAGGATGATGGTTTGAATCCCGGCATCCTATATGGTCCTTCGAGCCTGCCAGGAGCGATTTCTGAGCATAGAGCCAGGAGTGACCCCTGAGCGCTGCCAGGATCACCAAACCAAAAAAAAAAAAAAAAAAAAAAAAAAGGAAGGGGTGAATCTTTATTTTCTTAATTTAGTTTTTTTTGTTTTTGTTTTTGTTTTGAGCTGGAGAGAAAGCACAGCGGTAGGGCATTTGTCTTGCATGCAGCCAACCTGGGAGGTATCTGGTTCGATTCCCAGCACCCATATGTTCCCCCAGCCTGCCAGGGGCCATTTCTGAGTGCAGAGCCAGGAGTAACTCCAGAGATTCTCTAGGTGTGGCCCAACAACCAATCAATTAATCAAGTTTTAAAAAATATTTTTCTCTCTCCCTGCCTTTTTCTTGTTATTGTTGTTCTAGGTCATACCTGGTGATGCTCAGGGGTTACTCTTAGCTCTGCACTTAGGAATTACTCCTAGTGGGGCTCAAGAGATTATGTGGGATGCCAGGGATTGAATTCTGGTTGGCTATGTGCAAGGTGAATGTCTTATCCACTGGACTATCACTGTGGCTCCCCCTCCAAATCTATTTCATATAGATTTATATATGAAATAAATATTGGGATCTGGGAGATAGCATGGAGGTAAGGTGTTTGCCTTTCATGCAAAAGGTCATCGGTTCGAATCCCGGTGCCCCATATGGTCCCCCGTGCCTGCCAGGAGCAATTTCTGAGCATGGAGCCAGGAGTAACCCCTGAGCACTGCCGGGTATGACCCCAAACCACAATATATGTATATATATATATTTTTATGTATATATGTATATATATTTTGGTTTTTGGGCCACACCCAGTGATGCTCAGGGGTTACTCCTGGCTCTGCGCTCAGAAGTTGCTCCTGGCTTGGGGGACCATATGGGAAGCCAGGGGATCGAACTTCGGTCCATCCAAGGCTAGTGCAGGCAAGGCAGGCACCTTACCTCCAGCGCCACCGCCCGACCCCCTATTTCTTATATTTTAAATAGTGTAATACTGGATATAATATGTTCTAGGAATATTAGTGACAGATTATTAAATCCATGTTAATTCCAGCAAAGAAGAGTGTCACATGGAAAAAAGCCAAATTGTTGCCATGGTCTCTTGTCCCTTCTGATGAACCAAAGATATGATAGCTCTTAGGAGGATGCATCTGTAAGGTTTTCAGCATGATTCTAAGTGTGATAAAGAGAAGAGATGAAGAGATTTCAAGAAGAGCAGAGATTTCTTCATAGAAGAAATCCAAATGGCCAAAAGGCACATGAAGAAATTCTCTATACCACTAATCATCAGGAAGCAAATCAGAACAACAATGAGATATCACCTCTCATCAAAGATACTGATACAGAACAACAACCAGTGTTGACCTGGATGCAGGGAGAAAGGGATCTTCATTCACTGATGGTGGGAATGTCAACTGATCTAGCCTTTTGGGAAAACAATATGGACATTTCTCAAAAAAACAAAACAAAACTAGGAATTGATCTTCTCTATGAATTCTGCTTCTGGGAATATAACCCAACAGCCACAAAATACAATATAGAAAATGAACTCTTATGTCTATTGCAGCACTATTCATAAAAGCCAAAATCTGGAAACAGTGCAAGTACTCAAGAACAAACAAGTAGATAAAGAAGCTATGATTTATCTACACACTGAAATACTATATAGCTGTTAGAAAAAAAAATAAAGTCATGAAATTTGCTGGATACATGGGTGGACATGGAGAATATCAGACTGAATGAAATGAATCAGAGGGAGAAGGACAGACATAGAATGATTGCCCTTCAATTGAAAGCTATAAAGAAACATAGTAGAATAATACCCAAAGACAATAAAAATGAAGGCCAGGTAGAATGGTCTTTTGTAGGAAACTTGCTTCAATGGGAGTAGGAGGTTAGGTCAGAGAATCATAGGGGGAACTGTTCAGTTTTGATGAAGACTGGGTGCTTTAAAGGAAGTAAAGTTTCAATAACAGTATTGCATGCTTTCAATAACAGTATTGCAAAGCACAGTGACTAAGAGGGAAAAAAAGAAAACCTGGAAGTGCTTTAGAGACAGGCTTGGGGGGGAGTCAGGAAAATGGACACTGGTGAAGGGATGGGGTGTTGGAACATTAAACGACTGAAAATCATGAGTAACTTTGTATCTCATGCTGACTCAATTAAAAAAAAAGTATAAGTAAAAATGTCTGGTAAAGGCTTTCCTCAATTTTAAGAAGGGAATAGATATGAAACATAATGTAAATAATGTTGACTCTTCCATTAGAATTTCATTGACATCGTCTCAAACTACTTTCCCCCGTGTCTTTGCAATAGGAAGAGGGAAAAACAAAGTGATTTGCTAGTCATGTAGTGAATTTCATTCAGGGACAATTCCCAAGCAATTTTGCCAAAGGAATTTCTGCTAATGGTCCTCGTGTAGGCCAGTTTCTCAGAGTAGAGACTCACTCTACCAGCAGGGGGCGCTGGAATAATCTAGGAGGTAGCAATCGCTTTTGGTCCAATTGACGAGGGAATGGGGGATTCTTAAATAAGGCAAAAGATAGCATAGAGGTAAGGCGTTTGCCTTTCATGCAAAAGGTCATCGGTTCGAATCCCGGTGCCCCATATGGTTCCCTGTGCCTGCCAGGAGCAATTTCTGAGCATGGAGCCAGGAGTAACTCCTGAGCGCTGCTGGGTGTGACCCAAAAACCAAAAAAAAAAAAAAAAAAAAAAAAAAAAAAAAAAAAAAAAAAAAAAAAAAAAAAAAAAAAAAAAAAAAGGCAAATTTTCAAGGGGTAGTCTAGGACAACCAGTTTTCTTTAGCTTTGTAAATTATATTTTGATTTCATTTTTAAAAATACTTAGACATGCTTTTCTGTGCAGAGATAAAAGTATTTCTGCAGGGGCCCGGGAGATAGCATGGAGGTTAGGCGTTTGCCTTTCATGCAAAAGGTCATCTGTTCGAATTCCGGTGCCCCATATGGTCCCCCGTGCCTGCCAGGAGCAATTTCTGAGCATGGAGCCAGGAGTAACCCCTGAGTACTGCCGGGTGTGACCCAAAAACCAAAAACCAAAAAAAAAAAAAAAAAAAAAAAACCCAACTATTTCTGCTGCTACTGCAGTTGAGGTCAAGATAGTTAATACTAATATTGGCAATTTCTCACCCAGTGTTCACTTACACACCTGGTAACTCTCTGCTCTGTTCCCTCTATTCTCTTTCCCTCTCTTCTCCTCCCTTCCCCTTCATGAATTCAGAGAGACAGGGCTTTTGAAGATGCCAAGGGTTTACCTCTATTAAAAATGACAATCTCAGCTTAAAAATTCTAAAACTAAATTAAGCAATTTCCCCCACAGAATTCTACAAAGAACCTCTGGAGACCCTCATTAAAGGAAGTTTAATGGCTGTGCTCCTCATCTTTGCAAGGCACATGGACTGGACAGAGGCTCTAAGTAGCAAGGTCAGGTAGGTTAAAAACCAAAAACCAAATTAAACAGAAATTCTCACATTATGTGACACTTGGCCAACGGAGCCCAAGGTGAGGAGAGATTGCTCAGAACTGCTCTTCTAAACCAGTAAGAAAAGTGAGGGGTTCGAGTAAGTTAAAAAAAAAAAAAGCAATGAGTAAGTAAAAGATATAAATGCAGGCACATTCTAAAACTAAAATAATAAGTAATATGCTAGAAAGTGATTCATTTTCATTAAGAATATAAAAAAACAACCACCAGAAAAGCAAAGATTATAAATATAATAAAAGTATACTACTATTTTGTTCCTTTTCTAGGTCAAAAGATTTCTAATGCAGTCTTTTATTTGTTCGATTTTTTGGGATGCTGAACCACTCCAGCTGTGTTCAGGAGTATATCTAGCTCTCTGCTGAAGTATGACCCCTGGTAGCTAGCTCTTGGGAGCCTTATGTGGCACCAGAGCTTAAAACTGGGGTTGATAGATGCAAGGAAAGTGCCTTAACCTTTGTGCTATCTTTCTATCCCTAATATAGTATTTTATGTTTTGTTTTATTTCAAAGCTATGCTTTGTAGTGCTGAGGGATTAATCCTGACTCTTCACACAAAGATTCCTCCCAGAAGTGCTCAGGGAACTATATGGGATGCTGGGGATCAAACTCAGGTTAGTTGCATGCAAGGCAAGTGACTATCCATTGCACTGTCACTCCAGTCCCCCAGTGCATTATTTTAATTTTATTATTATTTTTAAATTTAATTAAACAACCATGGTTTACAAAGTTATTGGCAGTTAAGTTTTATTCATATAATATTTCAATACTAATCCTACCACCAATGTCAAATTCTATCACCAGTGTTCTCATTCTCCAGCATGCCCTGATTCTTGCCTGCCACCTTGGCAGGCACACTAATGTCCCATGGTGTCAGATTAGACATATATCGTCACTTTCTCCTATATCCCCAATATAACAGAAGCCTAGATCCTTGTTTCCCTACTGTGTTCCTTTCTCATCTTCCTTCCCACCTTGATTTCTATTTTTCTCTCTCCTTTTCTTCCCTAGACTCTGGGGTAAAGGCTGATCTAGGCATCTCCCCTTTATTACATTACATTTCCTAATATAATCATTCTATATACCACATTGCGATCATGCTGTATTTGTCTTCCTTCTGGTTTACTTTACTTCACACGATATCTTCCAATTCTAACTAGATTGCAGCAAACTGTATGCTTTTATTGTTCCTTGCATTTACGTAGTATTCCATTTGGTATAAGTACCACATCTTCATAATCTATTTGTCTGTAATTGGACACCTATGTTGATTCCATATCATAGCTATTGTATTTATTGCAGCAATGAATAATGATGTGCATATATCCTTTTGAATGAATGTTTTTATGTCCAGTGTAGGATTATAAAACTGTTTGGTGACTAGTTCTGTCCTTGAGGGTTCTCCACAGAGAAGATTTGGGCCCAGCAAAAATTTCTGTAACAGACTGAAAGAACATGTCTGAACTTAGTGCTGATAGGCACTCTTGAAAAATCTTACTACAAAGGATCAACATTATTATTTGTGGGAGTTTTTTAATTTCCTAAAATACAAGAAATCTTATGTTTAGTTTCAGTTCTTGTAAACTTTGATATAATCATTGGCCTTGATTGCTTTATGAGCTGAGAAAATTTTTTTTTGATTAGGAAACTGGAAGAGGATTATATTCTTACTGCCGCTGTACTTTAGGGAAAGTTAAAATCAGAAGGGTCGTTGGACTCTCCCAGTGTGGATGACTGAGTAAGACCTCAAAGAGAGGCCACTTCCTTGAAAAGTGAGGGTGGTATTTCTTAAGCTTAGTAATAGTTTCAAAGAATAGTTGAAGACATATATTTGGCCTAATAAGACTCTCCCTGCTGTTGTGCTAAGTATAGTTGAACATTTACTTCCAGATGACAAAAAATTAGAACATACAAATATGGCCTTGATTATATATCACTTTACCTGGGAAAATCAGCATCAAGAGGAATATAAAAATAATTTGTAATTCTCAAAGTAAAGTTAGTCTTTTAAAAGATATTCTGCTCAGATGAAAGGAACCCTTTGTAGGAACACAATCTTTTAATTTATATCAGAATTGACACCTTCCTGCGTGAGGTTATCATCGAGGATAGAGGGGTGTGGATGGAACTCCAAGACATTGCTCCTCTGGTTTGCATGCAAAGAGGGTGGGGGTTCTAAGCTTTCCCTAACCCAGGTGGGGCCCTTGGAATGGAATGTTTTTGTTCTGATAGACATGTTGCAAGTAAAATGTGTTAAATTGAAAAAAAAAAAAAAAGAATTGACACCTGAAGTTCAGCCTAGGAGTTAAATCTTTGAAATGTTAAAGTTTGCCCTTAGATACCAGAGAAGCCTCTGGCTCAACTCCCTTCTGTCTTTTAATTGGAACTTATCATTCAGAAGATTTGTAACCCACACTAAAGGCCTGTGAATTATCTGTTGTGAAGAAACTTATATCAAACAGTATGCACTGATAAGCTTGTTGCTAAAAAGAAAGTACAATTTTTATTTTAACCGTGCAGGAAAGCAGATGTAGGCAGTCTGTCACACGTAAAATTCATGTTTAAACACACCCCTGTGGGGCCCAGGAGATAGCATGGAGGTAAGGCGTTTACCTTTCATGCAAAAGGTCATCGATTCGAATCCCGGTGCCCCATATGGTCCCCCGTGCCTGCCAGGAGCAATTTCTGAGCATGGAGCCAGGAGTAACCCTTGAGCACTGCTGGGTGTGACCCAAAAACCAACCAAACAAACAAACAAAAAAAACTCCCCCCCCAAAAAACCACACCCCTGTATTTAAACCTGTAGCATTCAATAAACAGACACACAGGTATGATCCACCACAACAATGGAGTGTTTCTTCTTCCTTCGCTGAAACTTGCACCCACTTTCCTGAGGGACCCATAGAACTCCCTGAAGTGTCTGGACAAAGAGGCCATGGCATATTCTAGCTAAATAATTCCTGCCCTATGGACTTGTTGGGGATATTGAAATAATCTATGCAAAAAGTTTAGCACTGTGTTTATTATACAATAGTTAATTAATAAACCACTGTACTTAGTTAGATTTTTTTGGAGGGGGCAGGGCTTGGGCCACACCTGGCGGTGCTCAGGGGTTACTCTTGTCTCTGCACACAGACATTACTTCTGGCAGGTTCAGGGTACCATATGGAATATCAGGGATTAAACCTGGGTTGGCTGCATGCAAGTCAAACTTCCTACCTGCTGTACAATTACTCCCCCCACCCACCCCTATGGTTTTGATTTACATGAAAAGTTAATTAATAATTGACAAACTGATAACCTAGTGAGTTATCAGTTTTAGTTCTGTATCATTCATGCCATCTTAGTTATAACTATGTTTTGTAAAGAAGCATCTTTCTGTGCTGTGTTCTCAGAAATGCCTAAACCAGATATTTTGGACCCAGAGGTGTTTCCCCAGGTTCAAGGGAGGATACAGCCCCGTGAGAGAGCCCAGTGTAATTGGGAAGGTATTGGCCAAAGATTTCTGTTTGATCCTATTTTCTATCCTCTTCACTTCCTGTCACTTTCTTTTAGTCTTGGTCTTAAAATATTTTTATCTTGATGCCCTAGGGAAATAAAATATAATATTTGGCAGGCACAGAGATATCTCTAGGGATCGGAGTTGGTGCTTTGCTCCCTGTGCCCTAGGCTTAATCCTTGGTACCATATGTGCTCTGTTCATCACTGAGAGAGCCCCCTGATCAGTGGGCTGAACTGTGTATAGACCCATAAAAATATAAATATCATATAGTATTCTGCGATACATATCATATAAATATTTTAATATTTATTAGGATAAACCAACCTAATTCTGAAATTGGTCATAATTCTCTGTCTTAAGTCTTCCCATTTCCAAGTGTCATTTTCTCAAGGTATCCACTTTTAGCTCTTGCATTTGTTCCCCCTAGAATATCTATCTAATTTCTAAATGATAAACTCCAAACTATTAATACTTGTAATTGTAGATTTTACTCTTTAATACTTTCTAGTCAAGTAGATAAGAATTCAATTTTCCTTCAACTTCATTTGCTTCTTTCATATCACACTTATATTTTTAAATTATTTTTATAAATAATAAATAAAATTTTATTTATTTAGTCCCCACCACTTAAATTATTTTTAATTTTTAAATTTTAATTGCTCTGGCCAGAGTCATAGCCCAGTAGTTAGGGCCTGTTCTTTGCATGTGGCTTCCCAAGTTTGATCTCCAAATGGTCTCCTGAACACCACAAGGAATGATTCCTGAGTGTACAGTTGGGAGTGAGGCCTGAACATTGCTGAATGAGGCCCCTTACAAACAAACAAACAAACAAACCCAAACAATACAAAATTTAGTTCTGTGAATGACAGGCTTTTTTTTATGATTGTTTAGGGGCACAAAATGTTCCAACACAAATCCCTTCTCTAGTGTTCACATCCCTTTACCTACCTGCCTACCTCTATTTCAGGAACATTAAAAAAAATTAGGGGCCCGGGAGATAGCATGGAGGTAAGGCGTTTGCCTTTCATGCAAAAGGTCATCGGTTCGAATCCCGGTGCCCCATATGGTCCCCTGTGCCTGCCAGGAGCAATTTCTGAGCATGGAGCCAGGAGTAACCCCTGAGCGCTGCCGGATGTGACCCAAAAACCAAAAAAAAAAAAAAAATTAGGCATATGTGGGAGTACAGAGATGGGGGGCATTGGTGGTAGGAATGTTACACTGGTGAGGGGGTGTTAATTTTGTGAATGAAACCCAACTATAATCATGTTTGTAATCACAGTGTTTAAATAAAGATATTATAAAAGAAAAAATTAGGCATGTGTTTGATAGTATTGATAGGGCATAATTCATATCACATTGCCTCTTTTCATCACTCCCTCCTCTTAACAAGTGACCATTTCCCTCCACCACTGTCACAGTGTTCTCCTCCCTGTCCTATTCGCCACAGAGTATTTCCTACCAAGGACCAGTTTTTTGTTTCTATTGCTTTTGGGCATTTGTTATCCCCCTACTATGTTTTGTTATATTCCATATATGAGAGGAAATCATTACATACTTAAATTAATAATTTTTTTAAAGATACTCCTGGAGATGCCCAGGGCTTACTCTTGATTTTACACTCAGGGATTACTTCTGAGAAATTATTCCTGGAGGAGTATCCTGAAGTGCTTGGGTTTGAACTCAGATTGGCTGCATGCAAGACAAGTGCCCTATCTGCCACATTGTCTCTTCATCCCCCAAACCAGTTTTAAAAGTAAAATGTGAGGCCAGAGTGATAGCACAGTGGTAGGGTATTTTTCTAGCATGTGGCTGACCTGGGAAATACCTGAGTTTGATTCCCAGCATCTCATATGGTCTCCCACGGCTGCCAGGAGTGATTTCTGAGTGCTGAGACAAGAGTATCCCCTGAGTGCCACTGGGTGTGGTCCAAAAAACCAAATAAACAAAACAAAACAAAAAGTAAAATGTGTATTTAATATTCATGTCCTAATACCTATTAGTCACTGCCAAACCATGCCTTTCTTTTCAGTATAGCATTTAATTTCTAGGAAATTAAAAAGCTTCAAATTAAAAAAACTGCTTTAGGGGTTAAAGAGACAATACAAAGGTTAAGGCTCTTGCTCAGCATATTACTGTAGCTGAGATCTTGGTCTGAATTCTGACACCACATAAGATCTCCTGAGCTCAAAAACAGAAGTAATCTTTGAGCACAGAACCAGGAGTGGTCTTTGAGAACTGTTAGGTGTGGTATCAGGGTGAAAATGCTTTATGTCTTTATTTATTTATTTATTTATTTATTTATTTATTTATTTAGTCTTTATTTATTTATTCATGAAACTGACCATTTCTCTTCACTCCCTAGGTGATTTTTAGGTGTTGATAGCCTCTTCCATATACTCACCCACACCATCTATTTTCTTGCAGAACCTGTGAATGGGTTGCTCTCTAGGCCACTGGCATAGTGTTAATCACGGGTTTGCTCTTCAATGTTAGATGGGCTATTTCCTGGAAACCATGCTGTGTTTTCTGTCTAAGCTGGCCTGAAAACGTCTGACACTGGCTATAAATACTAGTGACACTCAGAATCTTGAGGGCATCTTCTTGTTGTTTGCTTATATTTCCTCTTGGTAAGTCATGTGCTGTTATAATTTCCTGTACTATCAGACCATTAACATAAGAGGACTTTTAAGATCTTTAGAGGAGTCACATCAGATGACCCACTGAGATGCCTTTCCCTTAGTGAAAAGCCTGACCAGAAACTCCTGAGAAATATATTAACAGCAGGCCCATTGAGATGTCTTCCCCTTAGTGTGGAAGGCTGATCAGAATTCCTGAGAAATATCTCATTAGAAAGCCCACTGAGATGCTTTATCCCTCAGTGAGGATCATGTTAATCATTCTGCTTGCTTTGTAACAAACATTTAATTGGCCTAAAGATTAATCTTCTTTCTGCTGTATTAAGTGTGTATATAGTGCACTTTTTTCTTCCTAACATAAGGACATTTGCATGCAAATATGCCTTGATTAAATTACTCTTTACCTGGAAAACTCAGCACCAAAAAAGATAATCAAACCATACTTTTTCTCTCTGTCTTTAAAATGCCCTTGCAGTTCCTGATTTTTGGGACATCTCTAAAAGGACCTTGATTACTTATTAACCAACTTTTACTTCAGAAGTAACATAGGAAAGGTTTGGCTAGGATGTAGCTTTGGGCTGTTGAACTTTTACCAGGAAAAGAATTGCATCCTTTTTGACATAGTCTGTTTCCTTCAATTTGCCCCATAAACAATAAAACCTTTCCCTTTAGAAATAGGATGTATGATAGAGAAAGTCAGTTCCTTGCTAATCCCCTAATTTACATAGTCTGGTCTGACAGGAACCTGCTTTGAGATGTTAAAATTAACCTTCTCCTTTTTATAACTCAGAACTCAATATTTATTAAGTCTACTATTATCCTATGCTTATTGCTTCACACTGTGTGCCCTTCAAAGAGTATGTGTGTGATCAATGTAACTGAAATGTGTGCCCCCAGGGAGCACTGCAGTGAGAATGTGTGAGAACACCCTGACTGAAGAGTGTATATATATATATATATATATATATATATATATATATATATATATATATATATATATATATATATATATCCAGATGGCTGGATGTGTGAAATTATCACAACTGAAGGTGTAGTTCTGGGTGGGCAGTCAGGAGTGTGTTATCTCTGATTATTGCGGTGACAGCAGCAGCTAAAAGGTGGAAAGAAAGGGGAAATTTTAAAAAAGAAAGAAAAGACTACATTTTCTACCTAGCATTGCCTTGGCTCTTTTATTAAAAACTAGAGTATTATATATTTTCAGGTTCTGTTGATCTGTTTATTTTCTTTTCCCTTTCAGTACTACACTGTTTTGATAACTAAAACTTTTCAGTATGTCGTAAGATAGTGTTCCTCAGCTTGGTTCTTTTCCTTCTGTATTGTATTGACTATTTTGTGGAGTTTTAACTGTTCTTAGAAATTTTAAAAGTTGAGTTTGTTGGGACTGGAGAGATAGCACAGTGGTAGGGTTTTTGTCTTAGATGAAGAAGGATGGTGGTTCAAATCCTGGCATCCTATATGGTCCCCTGAGTCTGCCAGGAGTGACTTCTGAGCATAGAGCCAGGAGTAATCCCTGAGCACCGTAACCCCCAAAACAAAACAAAAAAACAAAAACAAAATACAACTTGTCTGTTACATGCAATAAACTGTTCTTTAAAAAAAGTTGTGTTTTTTGGGGCCAACAAGACAGTACAGTGGATAGGCACACTTGCCTTGCATGTGGTTGGCTCAGGTGTAATGTATGGAATCCCATATGGTCCCCTGAGCACTGCCAGGAGTGATCCCCAGTGCAAAGCTAGAAGTAAGCCCCGAGAACTGCTGGGTGTGGCTTATCCCAACTCCTTCAAATAAAGTGGTCAGAGTGGTGACACAAGTGGTAAGGAATCTGCCTTGCCCACTCTAGCCTCAGACAGACAACAGTTCGATCCCCAGCATCCCATATGATCCCCCAAGCCAGAAGCTATATCTGAGTACATATCCAGGAGTAGCCCCTGAGCGTCACTGGGAGTGGCCCAAAACAAAACAAAAAAAAAAACAAACAAAAAAGAGAAAATAAATTCCCCCTTCCTCCAAATAAATAAATAAATAAATAAAAGACTCAGGGGATTATTTTTAGTGCTGGAGATAGAACTATGGCCAACTGTATAGAAGGTAAACATTTTCTCTTTCTGTCCTCCTACAGGAAATTTTTTGTGTTGATTCTTTAGGTATTCATTTCTTTTAGCCTTTTCTTAGTTTCCCCATTGTTTTTTGCATAGGGTGGGTTGGGGTGCTGGAGTTACAGAGTGTTTATTTTTAAAGTGGTTTGTTTAATTTTGTAGGGGGTGGTTTGCAGGTAGATCTATTTTAAGGTTTATTTATTTTAGGTACACAGGTTACCCAATTATGGTAGGGATGTTGCAGTTTAGTTTGTTGGCTTTTTCTATTAGTTTTGGGACTATATATTTTCTAATGGAGAAAGAAATTGGGCCTGGCCTGCTTAGGACTATCCAGTATAGTGGGGTTTGTGGGGGCAGTGGGACTATGGCCAGAATGCATACGTGTGGATCTCACTGATAGGAAGGTTGAGCTTGTGACCAGCAGCGGCTGCTCTCTGGGGGCACTTTTTTTTTTAACCTTTAGAGATTCTTTATTAGTTATTGAGCATTTCTAGAAACCCTGCAGAGTTTTGTCCACAACTATAGGTTTTAACAGCTAACACTGTCCTTTTGGTTTAACATTGTGACACCTTCATGCTCTTATTAGAAGTTATCTGAGTAGAGAGACCATTAGTCACTGGGGTGGGCTCACTTTCTATTGATCACGTCATTTGTAGTTTGATCATAGTTCAAGTGGTCAGAAAGATGGAAAGATAGTGGTTGTGGTTTAGACTTAGGGGTCTGTTGTTGAGAATTAAAGTACAAGATATAATTCTGACACTGGCAATCAGGGGTAAAACTTGCCCAAAAGTAACAGTGTAGTTTGATATAGAAGCACTGAAAGAAGGTCAAAATCAGTAAATCAAAAATTAGTTATTGACAGACTCAGAGTAGGGTTTAGGTTTATCAGATAATTAATATACAAATAGAGATTAAAAACTACCTGAACTTGGTTCACTGTGACTCCAACCTGGATTTAGGTGTATCTACCTGAGACCCGCCCATTTCTGGGCGGGGTCCTGGGAAGCCGGATATTACGTTAACCATACCTGCAAGACCCTGCCCATTTCCTGCCTGTGTGTGAGTTCAATACCGTAGCTTTCCTGGACCCCAGACCCACCGGTTAATGGGGGACGAAGCCACGTGGTTGGGGCCTAAGAATAAAGGCCTCCATTCATCTCCATACAGCACCATCATTAATTTTTTAATTCTTCAGTTCACTTCCAGGCATCCCATGTAGTCCCCAGAGCACTGCTGGGTGTGACCCCAAAACAAAACAAAACAAAAATGTCTTAACACATGAATGATGTTGGAGGCATTGAGTTCCAAATGTTTTGCTTTTGATGTTAGCAAGCAGTGAGGGTGGGAGGGGACAAGGTTAAAGAAATGGGAGGCTTGTCCACAAATTTCAGAAAACTACAAGTCAAGATGTACCTGTAAAGGAGTTATCTTACTCTGCCCAGGACTATGATCAAGACTTAAATGACCCATGGGGGCCAGAATGATAGTACAGTAAGTAGGGTGCTTGCCTTCCATGCGACCTACTCAAGTTTGACCCCAGGCATCCCATATGGTTCTCTAAGTTCACCAGGAGTAACCTCTGAGTTGGGATTAATCCCTGAGCATTGCTAGGTGTGGCCCCCAACCCAACCAACCAAAGAAACAAACAAGAAGACTTATATAACCCATCCTAGAATTAAGACCTGGTATACCAATTTAAGAGAGACTCAGTCTAAACCTGATGAATGAACCAGGAAACAATTCACAGAGGTCTTGAATGAGAAAAACACCAGAATTCAAAGTCTTTCACAATTATCTAGCTAGCAGATGGTTTTTATACTCACAGAGAGATCCAAGCTAAAGCAGCTGGGAAAGACTAATACCACCAGCTTCTGGGGCAAAACCTAGTATGCTCCATTCTGTAACTGTCCATATCCCAGCTCTCGGTGTCTATTTTCTCTTTATGGAACTCTCTCTTGCTTTTTTGTCTCTCATATTTCCTAAATAATATTTCCTAAATAAAACTATTTCTTTGTCTTCCTTGGAACATACTTTCCTTTCTGGTTTCACCCAATGATGCTCAGGGCTTATTTCTCACTCTGGGCTCAGGACTCACTCTTGGTGAGGACTCTGGGACTATATGAGGTTATGGGTATTGAACTAATGCCCCGTCCACTATTCTATCTTTCTAGTCCCTGAAAATGCTTTCCTATGTCAAAAAAAAACTCTAGCAGAGACAACAACTGACTAATTTTTCCATGAAACTTCAAACCTTACTCCAGCCTAAGAACCCCGTGGCTCACTGAAAAATCTGATGGCAGGGACCAGTTCCTGCTCTAAGCATGTACTCCATGCACCTGGGTGTGGGTCTCAAGTGCAATCGGACAGTTGGCAGGACTAGACATTTGGTGCAGGGATGGTGTAAATTCTTGCCAGCTTCCTTAGGCATCCAGCCTTTCTACAACACTTGCCTTATATTCCTGGTTCCTGTATTTGCTTCATCAACACACTAAGTTTAGAGCAGAGAAAGGGTTGCAGTCAAATAAATGCATTTTATTTATGCAATTAAGTGATAGTGTTAAGGGTTCACATTGCCAGAGAAGGCAGAAACATAAGAGAAAAAGTGGAAGAAGTCAGCCAAATAATTTTGGGACTGTGTTTTGCTTTAACTAATGTGTACCTAACACAATTGCATGAGTTTTCTTCTGCGGGGGACAGGTCTTTATCTGGAGAGACCTATTTGTGACCCCAACATCCTGTCAGGGGAGCAGGCTACCATCTTACCGACTTTTAGTAGGTGATCCCCTACCCAAGGGGTTATTCAGACTGCTTCTAGGAAGAGGACTTTAGAGGTACTGTTAAGTGAACAGAGAGCTAGAAAAGGAGAGGCTGAAAAATTAAGTAAATAGGTGACAAGAATGTCAAGGGTCCAAGTAGTCCACCACCTTCAGTTTCAGAGAGAGACAAACAACACCCACATTATGCAATCACGCACTTGGGATTTTTATTACCTGAGCTCTGGAGCCCCACAGTTTCCTGTCGTAGCAGGCTGGTCTGCAGAAGTCTGCGGACCCTACATCTCAGAAACCTTTTTCTTTAAAATAGGGTTACATATGCCAATAGGGCTTCAAACAGTAAACCTTTTATTGGTTACATAGCTGTTACAATTTAAAAGCAACCAATATTGCAGGCAGAAAAAGGTATATATTCTTTTTTTATTATAAAACTTTATGGGATTTATTCATACTCATATCATTACAAACTCTTGGTAAAGGTTGCTCTGGAAATAGCTTTGAAATGGTCACAACAACAAGTAAAAATGAGTACTTTTTTTTTTTTTTTTTG
>PVKC010021533.1:0-18139 GCA_004027635.1 Crocidura indochinensis | reverse complement strand
CACCTATATTTATTGCAGCACTATTCACGATAGCCAGGCTCTGGAAACAACCAAGATGCCCTTCAACAGACGAATGGCTAAAGAAACTGTGGTACATATACACAATGGAATATTATGCAGCCGTCAGGAGAGATGAAGTTATGAAATTTTCCTATACATGGATGTACATGGAATCTACCATGCTGAGTGAAATAAGTCAAAGGGAGAGAGAGAGACATAGAATTGTCTCACTCATCTATGGGTTCTGAGAAAAATGTAAGTCATTTTTGCACCAATCCTCAGAGATAATGGGAGGAGGGCTGGAACTTCCAGCTCACTTCATGAAGCTCACCATAATGAGTGGTGAGTGCAGCTATAGAAATAACTACACAGAAAACTATCTTAATCATATTCACGAATCAGGGAACTGGGAAGCCTTTATGGAGTACAGGTGGGGATGGGTTGGGAGGGAGGGAGATTTGGGACATTGGTGGTGGGGAACTTGCACTGATGAAGGGGGTGAAAAAAAAGTTAAAAAAAATAAAATCAAAAAAAAAAAGAAAAGGAAAGAAAAAAAATAAGGCCTCCCAATTTTTATCTCAGGCTGTGTTCTTCACAATGTATAGAAAGAGGAGGTACAGTAAATGCACCCCATATACACCTCAACCCAGACCCTTGCCTGGTCTGTATTGGGAATTTAGGGGACAAAAAAAATCTGGAAAACCAACAGCAAAGGAACCAAGCCACAAACAAAAGAAATAATTAAAATCAGAGCAGAAGTCAACAATATAGAAACAAAGAAAACAACACAAAGAATTGATGAAACCAGGAGATGATTTTTTTCTGAAGAATAAATAAGATAGACAAATCATTGGCAAGATTCACAAGGAAACAAAAGGGAAAATGCTCAAATCAGAACAGAAATGAAAGGGGAGCGATTATAAAAGAATTCTATGACAATGACAGTTGGAACTGATCACTCTCAATAAGAACTGGTTGCTCAAAGGGAACAAAGTGACATTCATAGAACCTTTTCATTAACAATAGTGCAAACCACAGTGTCCAAAAGGAAAGAGAGTAAGAGAGGGAAAACTAAAATGCCTGCTTCAGAGGTAAGTGAGTGTGAGTGGGTGGGAAACTGGAAACATTGATGTTGGGAAATGTGCACTGGTGAAGGATGGTATACATTTTATAGCAGAAATTTAATCATGAGCAATTTTATAACATGGTGCTTAAATAAAGTAATTACATACAATATTTTTAACTTTTAATAAACATTATTCAAAAATAAAAATAATCCTTGCCTGCATTATGCCTTGTGGATTTATCTAAAATGACTTATTAAAATAGTGTCTATCATTGGGTTTCATTTTAACAGACAAATAGATGTCTGGAGACTCATGAGAATTATTCATTAAATAGCACAAAATAATAAATCAGTAGTAAATTCATGCAATTGGATGAGGATGGTTTATTGATAGCAATATCACTGAGATGATGATTATAGTAATAATAATTAAAAATTATTATATAATATATAATGATAATGCTAAGAGATGACATTTATTGAGATAAGTTCTAATATAAAAAGTGGGCTCTAAACAATTAAAAAGCATGAATTCTATGCTCTCATTACTACACCTTTAATGAAATAGCCAGAGTCAACCTTCTGTGAGGTTAGAAATGAATTTCTTATTAAAGTTTCTGAATTTTTTTAGATTTCAGTGTATTTGTTATGTGCCAGCATTATGTTAAGATATGTATATATATGAATTATATTACTTAATTTTGACAAGAAATGACATGTAGTAGATAGATTCCATTGAAGATACCAAATAACTAATAAGTAAGCTATGTCTTGAGATGATGGGCTTTTAGCTAGGGTAGGAGATCAATGGTCTATCATATGACTTATAATGCTAGGAGGTTACTTTGTCATTCTTTGAGCCTCTTTTGAGTCTATTTAGTCAGTGATTATGATGTTGCTTCAGTGTCTTTTATGATGCTATTCTCAGATGTCTCTAATATAGACCAGGACATTAGTTATATTTACTTCAAGTTCAGTCATTTACAAATTTTGCCAAGCATCATAATCACTTTTAGACTCCATTAAAACATAGTAGTTTTCCCCCTTGACTGCTCTTATGTAATTTATGGAGCAAGGCCTATGAAACAGCATTTAAACAATATCCCAAGGAGTTCCAAACATATCAGTTATATCAGTTCGAGAACTATTATAGCAAGTAAATAAATAGCTTTATTCTATTGTTCTACAATTTATACTTACATGTAGTTAAACAGTCTAACAATCAAGAATTAGGCATATATGAATAATGAAACAATAGAAGTGCACTAACAGTATATAAAATACTACAAAGTTGTTGCTTTTAAAAATTTGTTTTACTAAAATTGCACTGGTTAGAATCTATGTAGAATTGTACACAATTATGAAAGCCTAGAATTTGGTGAAAGAATAATAAAATAACAAGGACCATCACAATAATGATATGTAGTATTCCAAGCATCCCTAATTAACTTTAAAAGGAGCATTTTATGTGTCATTGTAATTAATCTCTTCCCTAATTCAGAAAAACTATGTGCTGACCTGCCGTTACAGTTTTGCCCTTTCTAAAATTTCTTATAAGCAAAATAATATGTTCATACAAATGTATTCGACTAGGTTGTATAACTGTTTTTTGCTCTTTCCATCATACAACATAGTTTTTTAATCTGTCATCTCTCTATAGACACTGGGTTGCTTCTAGTTTGTGACAATTCTGAACATATTTATGTGAACATATTCTATATTTTGACCACACTTGGTGCTCAAGGGATAACTCTTGATTTTGCACTCAGAAAATCACTTCTGGCAGTGGTTAGAGGACCATATGAGATGTCAAGGATCATGTGCAAGGAAAATACTCTACTCACTGTACTATCACTCCACCCCTGTAAACTTATTCTTCATAATATATAAAAATAAGATAATTGGGAGAAATGATGTATTTTTAACTTTATATGAAACTGTGTCATTGTGCTTCAAAGTGGCTGTAGTATTTTCACTAGAATGAGAATCAAAGCTATACCACATCCTCATTAACATTATGCATTTTCAGTCCTTTTAGTTGTTCTGCTTGTATATAATGGCATCTCATTATTATTGTCATTAGCGTTTTTCCTAATGTCTTATGATGTATCCTTTATCTGCTTATTTGCCATTTTTACAACTCTACTGGGTGCATAATTGCACTAGGACTGCACTTACTTGTAAACCTGGGTGGGACTGGCTCTAGATAGTCTGAGTTATCTGTTCTTACTGCCCCACGCAGGGGTGGTCTCTTTACTCAATTAGAATAGGCAATTCTGGCATGCAGTGGGCTTTACATATGAGGTAGAAGACTGCCAGACTCCACGTGTTTTACCCTCAGCATGATTTGAATTATTTCATCTGTGACACTGATTCAGACTTGTTCTCCTGGGGTTGGATTAATTTTATAAGCGACCACTAAGACAATAATTGGAACTGATCATGTAAAACAAGAACTGGGTGCTAAACAGAAATAAAGTGACAGGCACAATATCCCTTCATTAACAGTAGAGGGAATGGTCCTGGTTCATTGTCACTATGTACCTTAGATATTACTGTGAGACATTTATTTTTCACTTTGGTCACAAAAAATTATTAAAAAATGGAAAAAGGGGGAAACAGAGTAAGAGAGGTTGAGAAAAAGGGAGAGACGAAGTAAAATACCTGCTACAGATAGAGACATCGGTGATGAGAAATGTGCACTGGTGAAGAATGGTGTGCATTGTAAGACTGAAAACCAATCATGAAAATCTTTATAACCATGGTGTTTACATAAAAGGAAAAAATATAAAAATATTATTGCAAATCTCAAATGACCCTTTTTGGGTTTTCTATATTTTTATTTTTAAAAAGTGGTATTTTTGCTAGTCATAGTTTATATTTAGAACTATGATGAAATTGAATATGTTTTAATTTACATGAATTACTTGAACAAGAATTCTTTCCTCAAGTCCTGCTTCCATCGAGTCCGACAGAGATAGTACTATTTCATGGCACAGATATACTTAGTCATGTATTAAACAGAAATAAATGCAACACTGACACTATACTTGTTATAGAAAAAGAGAATAATTAATTTTTTTACAAATAAAGCATAGCATATGATCAGAGAGGCAAATTAATATAATTTATCACATCATATTAACTTTATTTACACATATTGATCTTTCTGGAGCATAAGGTGCTACATGCAGGTTGAGACCTCTTGTCATCCTGTTCAGCTAATGTTTGTTAACTAAGTAGAGAACCTTTCTAGCTAGCTACTGAAGATCATTTAAAACTTGGATCTGAAGCAGCAAAGGTCTATCTATCTATCTATCTATCTATCTATCTATCTATCTATCAATCTATCATCTATCTATGTGTATGTGTTGTTAACAATTGTTTAAAATTATCTCGTTTGAACTTTCCTGTTCATTATCCCAATCAGATTGAAATACATGAAACATTATATATCTGGTTAACTCAGAGCTGTTTCTAACTCTTCTTCCATCGGATCCCAGCCCCAGCTTAGAAAATCACAATCAACAAAAATACATCAAACAATTTTGGTTTAATTGAACCTAGAGTAAATTATAAATATTCTACTTCTCAGAAAAATAAACATTTTAGAATCCTCTACAGTTTAGAGTCTAAACATTAATCTTCTTTTTCCCTAAATACTAATTTCAATGAATTCTTATAGCCTGGGGCATTTTGTTTTTTAATTCATTAAAAAGTTTTAGAAGCTAAATGAAGGCTAACTTTGAATCAACATTGTTTTTAAAGGCATCTTTTTTTTTATTTTATAAGCTTGCATCTCCTTTTGTGTATAGAGAGCTCAAGGTGACTAATTCATGTAGAATATTTAGCTTTTAACTTTTGATTAAGACTACTAGTCTGTCTACTCTGGCTTCCATTTTCTGTTTTATTAATCTGGTCAAAACCAATATTAAAGCTTTATTTTAAATATTTTTCAATAGGTGAGGCTAAACAGATGAAAAGATCTAACAACTGAATGACAATCTGAAAATTATGAAAACATCTTTGAAATTTCATTGCCAAAGAAAGCTACACAAAATCTTGCCAGAGACCCAGGAATTTCAGGTTCAAGATCAGACATGTTTCAAGGGAAAAGAAATATAAACAACTCTAGCATTTTGCTTTACCAGTTGCTTATTGTGACATTTCATTCAGCTCATTCATCTAAAGAACTGCATTTGGTTTAGGGGACTGGTGGTCCCGTTGTGAGACCTGGAACAGCAGTCTTAGCACTACTGAGAATGTGTTGGAAATGCAAAGTGTCATGCCCCACTTCAGACATACACAACAAGAATTTGGGGATGGGATCCAGCACCCCAGATCAGTGAATACTGGAGATATGATTTAAAAGAACTAGTAACTTTTCAAGGAGACACTACAGATGTAGGAATATTAGTTCAAAAACTGATTCGGAACCCAGAGTAACTATGTCAAAGACAAGAAAGAAATCTTTCAAGATTCAGAATCAAAGCCAATGACTTTCTTGAATCAAAAAGTGAGAAAATACTAAGAAAATTGGGGAGGCTTATACAACTTCTTAAAATACCAGAAAGCAAAGAAACACTGACTCCTATATTATTAGAATAACTCACCTTGCTACTTTTATATATATTCTGCTTTAATTTTTTATAGATTCTTTAAAGTTAGCCAACTTTGTACTTTTTGTTAATAAACTCCATAGAAAAATTAATTGTTCAATATCTCTACCTTTTCTGAGTTTTCTCTTTGCAATAGTAGGTGATAGAGATGGTAAGTATAGCTTATTCATAAATTATGCCCAGACAATTTAAAATAACTTGGAGAAGTATGCCTAACTCAATTAACTAAATTAACAACTTAAGGATTTTTTATTTATTGTTATAAATAACTTCTTTAATTAAATCACCATGAGAAACACAGTAACAAAATTGTCCAAAAATTGTCATTTGATGTATAAAAACCCTTCATCAGAGCACATCTCCAGCCACCAATATCCTCAGTTTCCTTCCTGTCTTCCCCCTTGCCTGCCTTTGTGGCAGACATTTTTCTTCTCTCTCTCTCTCTCTCTCTCTCTCTCTCTCTCTCTCTCTCGCTCTCTCTCTCTCTGTCTCTCTCTTTCCTTTTAGACACTGTGGTTTGCAATATTGTTACTATTATGTATATCATATACCTCCTTTCAGCAACAAATTTTTGTCCATAGTGATTATTTCCAAATATTATTGTCATAATAGTCACTTCTCTGCCCTAATTGCACTTTACCACTCTTTGTGGCAAGCTTCCTACAATCAAACAGTTCTCCTGGCCCTCATCTTTATTGTCTTTAGATATTATTACCGTACTATCTTATCAAACAAATAAGTTTGATCAGTCTATGTCTATCCTTCTCCCTCTAGCTCATTTCACTCAGCATAATAATCTTCATATTCATCCATGTATAAACAAATTTCATGACTTCATTTTTCCTAATAGCAGCATAGTGTTTCATTGTATAGATGTACCATAGTTTCCTTTTGACCACTAGTTTTGTGGAACAGAAGTGGTTCGTAGGTAAAAGTGGAAAGATGCTGGGAGTGGAGAGAGGAGAGAAAGTACAACAGATAAATTGTTTAACTTGTATTGGTGAACTGTGGTTTGATCTCAGGACCAATATGGTCCCCCAGTATTGGTAGGGGTCACTCCTGAACACAGAGCACTGCCAGATGTACCTTTGTTCTCTTCCTCAGCCTCTATTGTATTTTAAAGGAAAGTTGCTTCACATCATCAATAGATTAGAAATTAGGTCAGGAAAAAAAAAACCTCCTTAAGCTTTGTGAGGATTATGGTTTTGTTTTAAGGTATTCAGAACTCCAGAATAACAGTCAAGTGTTTTTCTGATTCTCAGCAGCTGGTAGTCAGTAGAGGCTCCTCAAGCTTGTACTTTGATCTCTGGCACTGCCAAGATGAGCTTGGCAGTCGCTCAGTGACTTGTTATAAAGCAGCAAACAATAGGGTGACAATCTGCACTTTTCTCTGTGTGTCAAGATTGTATTCTGTTGTCTTTTCCTGCTGTCCCTACTTTGATAGGGAAGAAGAATATAGTTTATTTTTAGATCTTTATTTCCTCTTTCTCTAAGTGTAAGGACTCAGCTCAGTATAAATTGCAGGTGTTCACCAAATTATGCTGATTGAGACTTGAGAAAGCAAACCTTTTTAAGAATGAATCTTTTGAAGACTGAATACTTAACAGAAATGTATAGCATGCCTGTGAATTAGAAACATGCCAAGTTCATTTGCTTTGCTAAATATAGCCAACCACCCCAAAATGGTGTGCTTGACTCTCAGTACTAGCAAGTTAGAAAAAAAGTCTCAAGAAAAAGACCAGTATTTAAAAAGTAAGAGGGAGTGGGAGTAGATAGTTACATGGTTTATTTTCCTAGGCTCTGTCTGCTTGTTTCCCAAGTTTCTGCTTCATTTCTGTTTGAATACACCAAAGATTTTTGTGGCATTGATGTGAAATTCAGCATTTGGCTAGGCTCTTTAAGCTTAATTTACTTACCTTCTGACGTGGACCTTCATCAAGCCTTTATCTCTGCACTCTGTTTACACTTTCTTTGCCCTTTACCTCCCTCCTATGGATGTGTGTGCTTGGGGAGCCTTATTAGAAACAGTCACTTCCCAACAGCAAGTGTTGTCTCAACCTTGTGTTTTCCACTGATTTCTGTTGCTATGAACCCCTAGGACCCACAATGGCTTATGTCTCCTGTGCTTGGTTTGTTATTACTATCAGTACTGTTTAGTTTCTCTCCCCTAAATTCACTTCAATCAAATTTAGTCTCACTGTCAAACACACCTTTCTTGTCACTGAACAACTTTCTGGACCTTCCCTGCTTTTTCACTTGAAATAATAGGTCAGATGTGCATATATTGAACACATCTTGTGAAATATTTGGTCACAAACTAACTGTTACTGGTGGTGGTTCCTTGGTGGCTTCTTAGGAGGTGGAAATGAGAGAGATGGAAGCCTTGAGAAGGAAATATATGTTTTCTTTCTATTCACCTGGAAGATCTCGATCAGGATTAATAAAGTCTACTATGAACCCTTACATACATGGACTTCATCTTTACCAGGCAGCTATCAAACTGCAACTGACATGCATTTATTCTCATGGTGTAGAAGATGATGCCTAATATTTTTGAGATATGAACTTACGTTGGAGAGACAACTTGCTTTTTGCAGAAAGGAAAAGTCAGTTCTAGACTTTACTCAGGGCTTTTGAGTCTGTCATCATGTCCTCACAGAAAAAAAATTCATGAGATGAGACAGTGAAGCAAAACTGCTTTCTGAAGGGAAATTTTGAGGAAGTGTGTTTGTGTATGTGAGTGTGTGTGTGTCTGTGTGTGAAAGAGAGAGAGAAAGAGAGATAGTAAGAGAGCAGAGAGAGATGTGAGAGATATGAAAGAGAGGTGAGAGAGCACATCCCAACATTAAAGTATGAAAGTACATATCTCAAGAGGGGAGATGCTGGAGGCATATACATTGGCACTATAAGCACTAGCAATGCTAGTGCAAATCATTCAGGCAAATAATTCATGCCCATCTTTTTTTTTCTAGAACATAATTTTATTTATTTTAATAGTATTTGTTGTGAGCAAAGTGAATTACAAATCTTTCACGGTAGTGTTTTAGGTACATAGTGACAAAAGGGGCATTTCCACCACCAATTTTGTCCTCCCTCCACCCCTGTTCCCAGCATGCATATCCCCCTCCTGTGCCCCCGGGGCTGCTAGTATAAGTGGTCCCCTCTGTGAATAGCTTGTTATAGAATGGCTATTGATTCTGTTGTTGTTGACTTTGGACACCATGCCATCCTTTATCCTATCTAGAATACACTTTTCCCAAAAGGCTCCTCTTCTCCCTTCCCAGTCCATGCTAGGATGGTTGTCAAGGGGTAGTTTGGAGCAGCTGATGGTCTTTTTTTGATATTCTTCTCCTGGCTTTTTTTCTAGGGCTAGAGTCACTCCTTCCCGGGAGAATCAGGCCCCTCTTATTTTTGGAAGCCCCTTGCATTTAGACTGGAATTCTGCATTTCAATGGTTTTCAGGGATTCAGACACTGGGTCTTTTTTTTTTATCAAAGGTCTAGATATTTCACGCTGGTTCAGGTTTCAGGAACTATTCTCCAAAATACTATCCCAGGACCCCTTATCATCTTGCTTGCCACACAGCCATCAACAATATTTTCAAGAGTGTCTGGGAATCATGTTCATCAGAATCATCCAGAAACAAAATAATAGAGAATTCCTAGGCTTTATTTCTAGTGGAGTTTTTTATTTTATCAGTCTAAGATAAAAAAAAAATAAGCATTTTACTTGAGAATTGTTGCTTTATATTTGGTTTTTAAAGTTCCAGGGAAGAGGTAAATATTAGAGAAGCGGGGAGAATCTTTATAAATATACAACATGTGGCCCCCATAGTACTGCCAGGAAATGAGAATTTCTGAATGTATGAATGATGCTTGAGAAAAGTCTCCAGATTTGAAAGGAACTCTTTTAGTCTGGATGACTGAATATATATAGTTTTCAAAATTTCTGGTATAAAACTGCTTTGATAAAGGTATTACCCTTTAACCATGTTGTCTAAACTTTCCTGTCTATGGGTCATATCAATGGTGTATTCTCATCACTATTTTGCTATAAAATATGTTTTTCCCTTTTTTGTCCTTGTCTTTTTTTCTTTTGGGATTTACCTCTCCTCAAATTAAGAAATAGGAAGTATATAAAGATGGCTTTGCAAACTGGGGCCTACAACTGAAATTGGTCTAGTGGTCTGTTTTGTTACATCTACATAAGGTTTTAACAAGATTTAAATCTATAGTTAAAATTTAGATAGCATAGAGAGAAACCAAAACAGAGTAATAGTTATCCAGTGATAACAAATCCCTTAGCCTTGGTTGGTTTATAAAATTAAGATTACCAATCAGTTAATGGAAAGGAGATAAAGATAAGAAAATAAAGATAAGATTAAAAGAGATGTAAGGACAGCAATGGAGGGTCTAGGGCACTGTGGTGATGGTCAAAATGCAGTAACTTTGTACCTCAAAACCATAAATGTGAAGATTATTGTAGCTTGTTACTTAATTATAATTAAAAGAAATTTTAAAAACCAATATGTTTTTACTTAAAAATTCTGACTCCTTACAATAAATGGTAAATCAGGATTTGGTCATACTTGGAAACCTCTTTCCCTAGAGCAAATGCTCCTTGAGGAGGATTGTGGGGAAAGGCCAGAGCTTCCTGCCTGATAGGCCATCCTAGACTATTTATTCTTGGCCCCTCAGGCATTTGTGTATTGGGATAAATAAATGGCTTTAATTAACCAACATTTGAACACTTTCTAAGTGTCAGGAACTTTATATTAATCATATTATCTGTGGTGTTCTAACCCTATGAAATATGCATTATCCCCTCTTTCTTTTGTAAGAAAACTCATATTGCACTGGACTGAGGGATTGACCCAGAATTCCAATTTAAATGTGGATGCTGTTGAATATTCCAGGGATCTTATGCATGAAGGAACTGTAGAAGCTCTGATTTAGTTCTGATACTAATGAGAGTCCCTGAGTGGCTTTTGTCAAGAGAGAAGTGAGGACAGGCAGCAGCACCAAGAAGGGAATTTGCTGCTTTTTTTCTACCCACATCTCTCACCTGGGGAAGTGAATGGAAAGATTATGGGCCTTGCTCTTTGCACGAAAGGGAAGTCAGTCCTAGATCTTACTTAGCTCTTCCAGATAAGGCTATATTTTTTTCAGAAAAGAATTTCAGGAGAACACAAGCTGTGATATACAAACAAGTTTTATTTGGAAATTCTGAGGAAGCAGAGGGAGAGAAGTCAGATTTCTCCAAAGGTATAGAGAGACCCAGTATACACCCCAGTGTGAAAGAATAAAAAAAGTACACATCAAGAAAGGAACTGTGTGTAACATGTGTTTTGGGACAATGTATCCAGAAAACACATGTGAGCACCTCCTTTATACTAAGTTGGTTTTTATAGGGTTTCCTAATAGTACACCATGTGTTGCTTTATGCCTAGGCAAGAGTCTTGTTGCTAGGATAGGGTTTGGGGTACTTCATGGTCTTCTTTTATATTCCTTTCCTGCCTATTGTTCCTGCTGCACATTTTCTAAGTAGAGGATTCACTCTTTTCTAAGCCTTTAGTGGGGCAAGTAAGACTCTTAGGGGGCAGGTAAGACTCTTATTTAATCTTATCAAATCTCAGCTCCAGGTTTTATTGCATCACATGAATTCATTGTCATTGGGGTTACCTACCTGTTTGCCTGCTTCATAATATTCCTCTTTAGATTTCACCCCTTTAGAATCTTTGTTTGGTTTTTGGGTCACACCCTGCAGCGCTGAGAAATTACTCCTGGCTCTATGCTCAGAAATTGCTCCTGGCAGACTCAGGGGACCACATGGGATGCCAGGATTCGAACCACTGACCTTCTGCATGAAAGACAAATGCCTTACCTCTATGCTATCTCTCTGGCCCCATTCCTTAGATACCGGGGTCTCAAACTCTCAGCCCAAGGGCCATTTGCGGCCCTCCTTACAACATTTTGTGGCCCTGCCCTAGAGGAATCTTTTTTTTTGTTCTGTTTTGTTTTGTTTTAGTTGTTTGGGTCACACCCCCCAATGTTTAAGGCTTACGACTGACTTTGCACTCAAGGATCACCCCAACTTTGCCTCCTGTGGCCCCCAGGTAAATTGAGTTTGAGACCCCTGCAGCAGAATCATTTAAGAGGAAAGTGGATGGTCAATCTTCTATAATTTCTTTATGAAAAAGACAGTATTATATACCCTTCCTATATGAATGTTATAAATATTATATCAGAGTTATTTCAAAAAACAATATTTTATGTTGTTTTTTATTTTCAGTGATATATCAGGATCATAATTTTCCCCTTACAAATAGGTATCAAGTTATAGCGTATTCATGGGAAAATTCTATTTCAAAGAAGATTTCATGAACACATCTCTCACCTAGTCAAAATATACAGTTGCTTTATTATCTCAAGTATTTTAGGGTCACTGAGAATGGATTACAAAAGAAGGCGAATGATGAACTTCTCAAGTATATTATATGGAGTAGCAAATCAGGGGAAGCCAGAGAATGGTGAAAAGGGGAATTAAATAAAGTAAAAAATTCTCAGGATAGGAAACAGTTGTGGTGATTTTTATTGAGGTCATAGTCAAATAGATTGTACCTTTGTCTATCTGTATATTTTCTTCTCTAGGGTGCGTGACTGTGCTTTTTTATTTTTTAATAAATTGTCAATTTTACTTCCTATTTTCTCAGAGTCTGGTTAAGCCTTATACAAGGCATGATAGAGTTGCAGCATCTATAGCTAACAAAACTAGAATAAATTAAATAGATATTTTCCCTTCCTGCTGTTGGAAAAGTTCATGTATCTCTTAATGATATTAAGTCAACAGTGGACTATATAAGGGATATTGGTCCTCAAAGCGAATCTATAGAGATAAAATGTGTTTAAAGCTACTTTATCTAATACTATATGGATTTTACACAATGGCAAAAGTATCTAATGACATGTTTCTAAGAATGTATCATTTTGTGATGCAGGACTATAGTGATTGCTAAGAACTGAAGAACATTTGTGCTATACTGGTAAGACTATCTTTTAGATTTTATGACCAGAAAATTGCATGGAAGACAACCATCAAGTCTAAGAAGAATTGTCTTGCCTAATTTCCAGGATGATTCCCTAGATCACTGAAAGGGAAGCCAGGAAGGCAACTTACATGTTTTGATGACTGTTTCTTTGCTCAACTACTCTGGTCATAGTTATTCATGTATGCCTCCTTTCATTCTATTAGTTTGGATAAATTCTCTAAAGCTGGAAGTTTCCATTCTTAGCAGTGGATTCTTAGCAGTAGATTATTTATTTCCCAGTAGGTCAGAGATTGGCATATTCAGGCCCTGAGAGAATCTTGAAAATTTGCACTGTCCTATAAGAAAAGAATATTCATTCATACAGAATTAATTTATTCAGACAAGTCTATTTTGGTCATAGACTTGTATCATAGCTAAGCTCGATTTCCTTGTTTACTTTTTATCAAGCTGTTAGAAGCTGATAAAGTTACAACAATCTTTGTGATCTTTCTGATTTGAGTGGGAAGTCTAATGATAATGAGACCAAGAATTGGCTTATTCAAAATATCATTTAAATCACAACTTGCTATGTATTCTAGAACACAACCTCACTTTTCTCATCTATCAAATGGAAAACAGTAAACAGAAGTATGAAAATATTAGAGAATAAAATTAAAATGTGTATTTAGGGCCATCACAGAGACTGGCATGTAAGTGCTTCAATCCAGCTTGCTTTTTGCTTTGGGTTCACATTTGGTGGTGCTCAGGGATCATTCTTGATGTTGCTCAGAAGACCATAGATGGTGCTGGGTTTGGAATCTAGGTTATCTGCATACAAGAAAAACACCTAATCCACTGCATTATCTTTCCATCCTCTTAATATTATCTTTAATGCGGAAATATTTCCAAGATAACTTCAATTTTTACCTCACCAGTTCTTAAAGGGGTCCAAAATTTTTCAGTAGAAGAACCCCTTTCATAGAAGAGAGATGTGAACTACAAAGTGAGATCTACACTACAGACAACTTTTCTGTGGGAGCCTAGAGTAAGTTCACCTTTAGGAAAGGATGTGCTCCCTTCTGTAGGAGTAAATGAGGAGCCCAGGATTATTTCTGCTCCTAGCAAGTCTCTATCACTTTTCTTTTCTTTCAACATGCACGGCTGCACTATCGCTTTCTACTGTTGAACCCCAAAGCATTGATCTTTTCAGGTACCTTGTTTTTGTTCCTCATAAGATGTTCAGGATGAATATCATTCTTATCTCCCACTCTTTCATTTCATCCTCCTTGATCCATTTCTTTGTTCTCACCATCACTTCAAACTCTTTCGCTTTTCCTCAGGGATATAAGACAACTCAAGCTGAGTTTTACCCATGGCTGCTTCTGTATTCTCTTCATCTCTTTGTAGTAACATTTACTCTCTTCTTCACCATTACCTTTTGAGCTCTTTACATGACATGTATTTGGTTATTTAGATCTATCTGAATGTGGAACCTGGAGGACCAGCAAGCATTTTACTTTCTTTATAATATCAATCTTTCATATTTTGATGTCACAGGAAAAGGACAGCCTTGAGCCCCATAGAATTAGACTATATGTCCTTCTACCCTCTTTGTGTATGTGTATGTGAAGTAAAATAGTTTTTTTTTTAAGATAAATGTAAGAAGAGCTACTGAAAGAAAGTACATATTGCAGATCGTGATGTTGGCAGCAGAGAATGCACATCTGATCATTGGCTGCCATCTATGCCCAGTTTACTCCCTGGCATTCCTTTATTGTCTCAGCTCCTAGTTAATGCTTCTGTACTTCTGTTATATAATTCTTTGTGATTTAGTATACACATTTAGGATCTTTCCAATATCTCAGCTTCTAGAATAATCCTAGTAAAATATAAATCAGATCACATTCACTCCTTGTACAAACCAACAAATGACTCTACTTCTTCCAAGAAGCCACATCAATCACACAGGGTTTTGTAAATCATAATACAGACTTTTTTTTTTGCTTTGTTTTCATTGTTCTTTCTGTCCTCCCTATTATTCTTTATAAACACCATAAACATTACTTCCAGGATTCAAGCATTCTGCCTGAACTTGTCTTCCCCCAAAAACACATACAGATTGGGAAAATGGCTGAATAGTCAGAGGCACATGCTTTATATGTCTTAAATTGGAACACCAGTACCACTTGGACCTTTGAGCACACTGGGTATGGTCCTGGAGCTTCTTCAATGGTGGCAGCACAAAAAGGACTGAGCAAAACCACATTCTTAGGTCAGAGAATTGTGCTCTCTGAGCTGATTTACTATCACCAGGAGAGGATCTCAGGCTCCCTGAATTAGGCCCCTCATTTATTTCAATCTTGGATCAAAATCAGCTCTTTAAAGCTTTCTCTGAGGCATCCTATTTAAATGTAAACATTCCACTATAATTTTATTTTTGATTTGATTCTTTTTTCCCCTCTTTGATACTTATTACTATATGTACACTATATATAATTTTCCTTATAAAGAATCTTCTCATAATTCCCCTTATGGTGAATGCTTCATGAGGGAGAGAGACTTTGTTTTCTTTACTCTCTACAGAAATGCCGATTGTTGTTTATGTCTGGTTACCACTGACAGATTATCAGGATTCTGAAATGAAATGGGAAATAACTGGAGGGCTTCGATTAAGAATGATGGGATCTGATGTACATCTTTCTAGGATCAGTATAGAAAATAAAATTGAGCATAGGTGTGTTGGTATGTGCACACATATATACAAACATATTCTAACTGTCCCTCCTTTCCTTACCTGTTAAGTCCTATATTAGAATTAAGATGATGACTATCTTTTTCCAAATGCAGGTAGTCATGAACTAGGTGCATATTCAAACTAGCCTTGCTATATTTAGCTGACCATCCTGGTCAAAGCCAGCAGATTTTTGGTACAGTGTGGATATCAAATGTGGTGACAAATCCCCTGTATAATGATCAAATGAGAGATGCTTGGTTTGGATCTTTTATCATTTCTCCAAGTGTTTCTCGTGATACTTCCTCAAGGCCCCATCTTTAGTGCAGATTGCATTGGGTCCTCTAAATTCTAGCTTGGCAGAAAAAAGTATCCTTTGAGTTGGGTTAGGAAGCAATGTCATTAAATTAAAATAGATAAAAATTGAGATAGAGATACAATACTTGAATACCATGACTCCTTGTTAGAATGCAAGCCATTCATGTATTAGTTCCTAGGTTTGATCTCAGACATTATGCAAACAAGAAGCAAAAAACAAACAAGCAAACAAACAAATCAATATCCTTAACCCTTAAGTACACATAACCTAAGATGTAGTTGAAAAAAGAAAAGCAAGTTGGTGGTGATGGGAGCCCTGGTAGGTCCCCAGCTGTCTCCTCTCCAGCCCCCTGGCCTCCAGGCCTTCCCTGGGAGCCAGCACAGATGGTCAGAAAAGGTGGGTGTCAGGTGTCCCTCCTGGAGGGGATCCCAAGCTTTCCCTGACCTTTCCCCAATGAAGGGGAGAGGGCACATGGAGGAGGGTGGGTAGATCCTGGCTTCCGGTTCTCTACCGAATCCTTTCTTGATCTGGTGGCTAGCTCTAGCCGGCATGGGGTCTGGGGAGACCCCAGTTCAAAGGCCTTCTCCCTAGCTTAGGGGTGCTGGGAGCCTTGGTAGGCCCCCAGCAATCCCCTCTTCTGTCCCCCCGACCTCCATGCCTTCCCTGGGAACCAGCCCAGGAGGCCAGAAAAGGTGGGTCCAAATTGGGGGATGCTGAGAGCTGCTCATTTTTACTAAGGCAGTCTCTGGCAATTTCTTACCAGTCGACATGTTCAAAACCTCACAGTATATATTAATAGTATATCCTATCCTTAAGTTATGTTTTGTGTATGTAGAATGTTCATCTGGTATTCTGCCCTTTCGCACACCCCTGTAAAGCTCACTTTCACTCCTTAACTCTATCACCCCCAAGCATCAGTACTTCCCATTTACCTTTTTTTTTTGTGTGTGGTTTTTGGGTCACACCCGGCAGTGCTCAGGGGTTACTCCTGGCTCCATGCTCAGAAATTGCTCCTGGCTGGCACAGGGGACCATATGGGGCACCGGGATTCGAACCGATGACCTTTTGCATGAAAGGCAAACGCCTTACCTCCATGCTATCTCCCGGGCCCCCCATTTACCTTTTTTAACTTCAGTACTGCACAGTCCTAATCACACACCAAAGTGGTGCACTGGATTTAACAACCCCCAACTATTTCGAAAGACATGAAATGGACACGTATGGCTTTTGAATATTTTATGTCTATTTTCTTTGACAGTTATAACTCTTACTAAATATTCTCTTATATAGTGAAGATTTTCCCTACTTTTTATCTTTTCTTCTCTATGTGAGCTGTTCAATAAGTAATTTTTGTTACAGAATCCCTCAATTTAATGCTTATGTTTAACCATGTCATGGGGATTTTTGGACTTGTTCTTGCAGTCCCCAAAGGGGCCTAAACTCCATGTGGCATTGTTCCTTGTTTGCATAGGAACATTAAAATGGGAAAATACTATACATACAAATACGTTCTTATCTAATAAAGGTAGGAACACAGAAATCTTGTAGAGCAATGGGTCCTTACACCCTGAACATTGACATAATGACCTGGCACAGACCTCAGAAGAATGGGCATTCTCCATTCATCCCTGAACCATGGAAGCTAACTATGAAACATCCAGCGTCATTTATAACATCATCTGGAAGCACTCCTCTACCAGGGAAGATTCTACTGCTGCTCTGACATTGACCTGCTCAAAAGAGACTTCCCTCAACACTAAGAAGACTTGACAACGGCCTGCTTACAGGACAGGGCTCTCTGCATTGCCCTTTTATTGTGAGGTGAAACTAGAGGACGTTCGACACCATCCTGACTTCAATTTAGGACATGCAGATTCCAGGATCTTTAATACAGAAACATGATACCAACAACAGAGACTGTGAAAAATAAAAGTGTATTGGCACTACAGACAATGTCTTGGATTGGACAAACTAGTTTGCCTGGAGCCTAGAGTTGGTCTTCTGCCAGGAAACTTCAGGGGTAGGGTCTCCTTGTATTTAGACCAAGGCTCTTCCTTTCCATGTCCCTCATATTTTGGTGGGCCTATGCAAAAAATAACTCTAACACCGTTTTTACGATGTTTGACATCTAATCCTTTGACTCTAATCCTTAAAAAAAATCACTTAAACTTTTGAGGTTAACTTAAACTAATATGCATGTGCAAGGAAATGTAAGAAAATACTATGCCTTCAATGTTTAAGGAGTTGCATAAGTTTTATGGCCTTAGATTACTTTGTGTACTGCTAAGAAATGTTATAATGTACTACAATCAGGGAACTTGAGGGACAAAGTAATTGTACGTGGGTTCTATTTTATTTTTCTTAATTTTCTTTGGCT
>PVKC010021532.1:0-18119 GCA_004027635.1 Crocidura indochinensis | reverse complement strand
CTATATTTGTGAACTAAATTTTTAAATATTTAAGATAAGTGAGAACATATTATACTTATCTTTGATTTATTTCATTTCCCATAGGTAGATCTTTAATGTTCATTCACATTGTCACAGATGGCAAGTTTATGGGTTTTTAATGACAGAATAAAATCCTCCTTTTTCTTAACTTTTTACTTTCTACATTTTCTTTGTTGTTGTTTTTTTAAATAAAATTTTATTTGAATCACTATAAAATGCAGTTATAAAGTTGTTTGTGACTGAGTCTAAGTCATATAATGTCCAACATTCATCCATCCCATCACAAGTGTACATTACCCACCACCATGTCCTCAGGTTTCTTCCTTCCTACACGCTTTTATGGCAAACATCCTTCTCGTTCTTTCCCTTTACTTCTAAACATCATAAAATTCTCCATTAAAATAATAAAGTTGACACATTTCCTTTTGTTCACAATAAAGGTTTTATTTAGTAGGATAAATTATGACATAAAAGTTACTCTTTGGACAGAAATGTAAAATTGGTATGTATTCAATAAAACTTTCACTAGAAGTAAATATACTGAGTAATTGACTTCTCATATATACATCTACAAAGAAGCAGCAAATCACATTTCTAATATATATATATTTTTGTCCACTTTAAATGAATAATATGCACTGGAATTTAAAAATAAATTATAGCACATATGCTGTGAACCAAAAACTAAATGGACATGATATGTATGCATATTTGAGAAAAAAAGGCATAGGATACTTCCTAAATCATGTATCATGAGTATAGATTTATTCTAAGGTCTTTAATTAAAAACAGAAAATAAATATGAATATAAGTTGATGGTACAGATGTCATACCCAGTTCTCTCCTATTTGACCTTCAAGTAGTGGGAATTAATCCACAACACCAGAGGATATTTCTGGGATTCAGGCTCAGGCTGGAGTGAGGATGCATTTTTTTTGTAGCCACCTCCAGGGGAGGACAGTGGGGAGGAAAGGACAGACAGGTTAAGGGGTCGGGAGGAATGGAGGGGGGTCTGGAAAAGGTTGCATTTTCTTTCTTGAATCTGTTGCTTATCCTTGCAGAAAAGAATTCCAAAAAAAAAAAAAAAAGAAATAACAGTGAGGTAAAATACCTTTATTTGGAAATATTAGGGGGAGAAAAGAGAGTTACACACAGAAGAATATACTAGCTACTCTAGAATAAGGAGAATGCTAAGCACACATCCCAAGTGGAGCCGTGGGTAAATTCCCAAGATTGAGAATGTATGTCATAAAGTAAAGGAAAAGAACTATAAGATACAAAGGACCCTCAAAAGGGGAAAAATGCTTGCCTCTACCCAAATTATACACAATTTCTAAATCCCCACTCACTATCCCTCTCCCCAATTTTATTGCTAAGGTACTTTGGAGGGGAGAGCTTGGAACTCTTGATGGTTACTTTGATACTCCTGCTCTTTGTTTCAGTGTTGGAGTCTCCTTCTTAAGTGTACAAAAGTTAATCTGCATCCTGAATAAAAAAGTCTCAAAGACTTTTTGTTCACCTGTTTCTGTCTTTCAGAATTCATCTTGGATTTCAAAGACCTCATTTTGGGGCTGTTTTGGAATCTTGACAGTCGCTCTTGTTTCTATCTGCAATATAGATTGAAGTGGTCAAATCCAAAAGCTAAAAACTTGTAGAAACTTCTCTCTAATATTTGATAGAGAAGTAATGTAATTGCACTAGTAAAATTAAATGAAAGTAGTATTCGGTATTTTGTAGGGAGAAAAGTAAACAATTAGTTTGAAATTAGAAGGAAAACTCCAGGTAAGTTAATGGCAATATTTTCCTTCTTTCAGTGTTTTAAAAAAATATTGGGCATCTCAAACATGTGTAAGACCACCAAGTAGCAAATTAGACGCAGAGGAGACCACTTGCTTTAGCAATCCCGGGGGGGGGGGCGGTAGGGGAGAGGATATGGGAACTAGGATTGGAACTGAGGTGGACTGAGGACTTTTTGGTGATGGGAGTTGCCCTGATTTTATGTTAATTTGTACCTAAAATATGATTGCCAACGTTATGTAACCCAACATGTTTAAAAATAAAAACTATATTAAAAAAATATTGGGCATCTCAAGGGCCAGCAGAGTAAGTGCAAAAACCAAGGCAATGGAATGAAAAGAATTATCTTATTGTGACACACTTTGTCAATATCAAAGTGCTTACTTTTAGAAGTGGTAGCTGGCTTCTTTTTGATTTAAACTTGAATAAGTATCCAGCCTACTGTGTATCTTTTTAGAGACCTGAACATCTTCAGTAACTTTATCATTATTCCTCAGGAGAAAAACAGTTTGCATTAATAATGGGAAAATGTCCCCATCTATTTCCAATATTCTCATTTTAAAGCACTTGAGTGCACTAAAAGATTTCTGAGTAAGTCTTCCATTATCTAAATTTTACTCCTGAAGGTTTTTAGTGTCCGTAGCTCCATTAAGCAGGCCACATTTGAGAGGCATGACTTCTCTGAGAATTGATAGAATTGGATGCAGATATTTTCTAATCTAGACTTATCCACATGGGGAAAACCTTTGTTGGTTTATAATGTTATGGAAATAAAAGCACAAATACCAATATGTCTAATAATAATAATTCTGTGATGCAATTTCTCATAATTATTAATTTTCCATGTTACAACAGGTATCTTTTTTAAAGAAAATAAATGAAATAAGCCATTTATCCCTACTAATTCTCATTAGCAGCATCCTTGCAGAAACTCTTATCTCTTTTACGAAAGATAGTGATGCCAAGAACATTCAGTTTATTTAAAATATATATAGTTGATTCAGCATCAGAAATTAGATCTGAGCCCTTCCATCATATATCTAACAAGAACTGATTATGATAAGGATTATTAGTAAGGTAATGTTGAACCATAGGAATGGAAAAAAAAGCTAAGAAGGCAATTTTTCTAATTAGATTTAAGTTTTCCTTGACCTACAAATGTAGATCTGTCCTTATGTCTTTGATTTCTAAAATTTTGGTTATTATTTCTGATTGCTGAAATATTAAATATAGAGAGGTTTGAAAGAAAGTCCTCCTGAAATTCAAAAGAAATCTGAGGTAATTATGCTCTAGTAATATATTCTAATAATTTTAATATGTAAAGTTCATTTTTTAATACACTTAATTTTCTCAATAGCTATTTTACCACTTTAGTTACCACATTATAATTAATTACCCAAATAATAATTATTTAAAGAGCATCAACAATATAGTTAGAGTTCTGAGGACTTGAAAAATCAACATTATTAGCCTGGACAACTATATTTCTAGCCAGAAGATTGAGTTGGGATATTTGCTTGCTTTCATGTGATTTGCATAATTTTGTGATCACCATAGGTATTGCTTCCATATCTTGCATTGAAGAAAAATCTGAAAACGATAGAGAATGACTAAAAGTCAATGATTTTGGGTTTCAATGCTATTTCCAAAATTTGATAGTTTTACCAAAAAAAATTAGGAAGTAAATTAATGTGGTTGTTGCTAACTCTACATCATAAAGAAGAAATATGATTAAATTTTTCTGTAAGTAAAGAGGGCCTTTGCTTTTGAGAGAAAATGCTGTGATGGAAATATTTCTTCCACACCATTTGCTGAAAATTTGATACAATAAATACTTTTGGGTAATACATTATGAGTCAAGGTCAAGTGGGAACAAACAAAGCCCTTATCAGCAAATGGCCAGTGATTATTGTAAAATACGACAAGACAGAAAAAACAGACCAGACTTTCGGTTGACCATGGTACATGTCCCTGTCTCAGACAGTGAGAGGTTTAATCTTTAAAGTTGACTGTATTACGGAATAACTCACACTTTGCTCAGTCATTATGGGTGTCCTGACTTAATTGACTGGGATGTCCTCAATCTTGAAAGATAGTGGAAATGACAGATGCTTATGTTTCTCATCCTAACACTGCAATAGAGAGAACACAAGTGATCTAAGTTTATTCAGCTGATATATGTTGTATGTCAAGTGAGCTTTGTAACATTATTCCTCAGTACAACATAAAATTTTCTAAGAAGGTTTTGAGAGGCTCCAAGTTGAATGCCTTCTACCAAGTTTAAAGGGGCCTACGGGGGCTCTGATACCCCCAGCAGCCTTCTGTCTTTCTCCCCACGAACTCCAGGGCCATCCCTGGTTCCTCTCCCAGGAGGGGCAGCGAGGTGGGTACTGGAGAAGACTTTAAAGGGGACCCCAGACATTTCCTATCCCCAACTCAGCACATAAGGGGTGGACTTGTGGAAGGGGCTGACGAATTTCCGGCTCCCAGCTCAATGTCGACTCCTTCCCCCCCTCTCCAACCCCCAGCAAGAGGGACTGATAGGCTTCTAGTGTCCATTTCCCTTGGCAAATGGCTAGGGGAAATCGCCTACAACTTTTTTTCCCATCAGCCTCCATTCTAAAAAAAAAAGATTTGATAGTTTAACAGGATATCATAGGGCTCATATTCTTAGAATGCTTAGGAAAGGAAACTATATGCTCAAGACCCACTGGACAGTATTTCATGGCATAAACTCCACATACAGGTCTACCACCATATTGCTTAACTTTCTAGACTTGAAAATCATGATTTTTTAAAAAAATGTCTTACACACCATCTAATTCATGAAATCTTTCTCTAGTAAAGCTTACCATCACTAACATTTTTTTCTAGAAAATGGAAAACTGGTACACCAAACTAGCCGGCTTTATATATTTTATATAATATCTTTCTTTTTATTTTATTTTGTATATCTTACTTACTCTTTTCTTTTAAAAAATGCATGCATCCATTTTCACTTTACCTGAGTCAGTTTTTCAACTGTAATCCATGGATTTTTCCTCAGTGTATACTGATATAAGCGTATGAGTATATGTGTTTGCCACACCAATATTTGTTCAATGTCCTCTGTGAATTATGTCTATTTCATGGTATTGACTCCACATAAGTGTTCATTATCATTTCACTTAGCTTTCTAGACTCAAATACTATGATTTTTCTAGAAAGGCACTATACATAATCTAATTCATGAAACCACTCTTCAGTATAGTCTACTCTCACCAAGCATGACTGGCCTAGAAAATGGAAAACCTCTATATCAGTCTTACTGTCTTTTTCATATTTTATTTTATTTTTTAAGAATTCTGTCCCATTCCATTTGGGTCAGCTTTTTGACTGTAAGCATGGTCAATCCTTAGTCTCTGAGAATGTATGTGCATGAGTGTACAGGTCCGACATACCTATGTTTGTTTAATGTACATTTGCAATATACAGAATGCCTATTGTATACTGTCCCTCCTTGGTTCACCACCTTACAAGCTTATTTCTAGTCCTTCACTCCTTCACCCCCTCCTGCTATTACCCCACATTTAATCCTTTTTACCTTCAGTTTTTGGCTTTTTACGAAGCAGATCTTTATTCCCACTCAAGTCAGCAGTCAACGAGCTCTCAAATGGAAAAGATAGACTCTGAGCCTGAGAAGAAACCAATACTCTGTTGCTATTGATCTACTCTCAATACTCCTTTCCTCCATTTCCCTTCACTGTATACCTTTGCTTGCTACCAGACTTGGCTTCTGAGAAGTCCCTACTCAAGGTCATTTCCTGATATTGGACTGTTAGGAGCTGTTTTTCAGACTCCACAGGACAAATCAAAGATCAAAGTGGTGCCCAGATTTTACACACCACACCCCCTGCCTATTTCTAAAGACTTAAAAGGGGCATGTATATCTCCTTTGAATATCTTATATGTATTCCCTGAACAGCTATAACCCTTATTACATATCCTCTTATATAGTGACAGTTACCCCCACATTTTTATTTTTTGGTGATCTGTTCAATAAGGAATTCTGGTAGAAAAATCTCTCTGTTTAAAGTTCATGTTAGAACCAAGTTATGGGGATTGTTGAGACTTGATTCCTTGGCCTCTATGTGCACAAATAATACCTTGTGGCATTGTTCCTCTTTCACAAAGAGGAGCATTAAAATGGGAAATATTTTATGTGCAAACAAGTTCTTATCTAATACACATAGGAACACACAAATTTTGTAATGCAGGGAAGCCATACACCATGAACATTGTCATAATGACCTGGCTCAAGTCTTAGAAGAATGGGCATTGTCCAGTCACTCCTGAACTATGGATACCATACATGGAAACAACCACAGTGGTCTATAACATCACCAGGAAACAAACCTCTTCCAGGAAAGACCCTACTGCTACCCTGGTATCGACTTACTCCAAAGAGGGTTCTTTTTAACACCCAGATGACATAGCAACAGTAACAACCTTCTTTCAGGGCAGGGCTCTCCACATTGTCCTCTAATGGTCAGGAGAAACTAGAGGATGCTCCACATCATGACTTCAATGAAGGATATGAACAGAAACCACAATCTTTAACTACAGAAATCTGACACCAACAACAGCAATTGTGTGAAAAATTTTACTGCTACCACAGAGAACTACTCGAGGGTTGGACAACCTAGTATGCCTGGATCCCAGAGTTAGTCTTATGCCAGAAATCTTCAGAGGTAAGGTCTCCTTGTATTTAGGACAAAGCTTTTCCTTTTCATTTCCCCCATATTTTGTTGGGCCTGTGCAAACAACAATTGCCACTCTCACACCGTTTTTACTGTATTTCTTTTACTCTTATCCTAAAAAAAAAAAGAAAGAAAAAAAGAAGAGCTTACTAAACCTTCTGCTTGTGCTTTAATTATTTAATCATTGGTGATTCAATAATTTTCAAAAATATACTTGATACTGAAATTTTTTCCTTTCCTTTCTCTTCCATCTCTTGAATTTTTCTTTTTATCTTCTATTGTTTTAATAATAGAAGATTATCATCTTGAAACAAATGTCTTATGATCAGTCATGTCAACTATTTGAGGCATTTTCTTTAAATAAATTTAATAAATAAAGAATCAGAGAAAAAATGAAGGAGTCTTTGCATATGCACTTACATGTATGTGTAGCTTAGGAAAGCCAGATTTTTATAGGACCAACTGGCAGTTCATAAATTTCCTATGTTAGTGCATATCAAGTTCTCTAGTTTTTTAGTTCAGAAAACTTTCTTCTCTGTCATTTGCAACAGTTTGTTAAGCTCCTGAACTATCTCTACTAACATGGGTTTATGCCTTTAATAGGATTGTTAATTTCCTGCTAGAAAGGGTTTGACAGTGAGTGAAAGTGGATTCAGTCTCAATATTTTAATGGCATTAGTTTCTTTATAATACATTTTGAATCCTAAGTTTATAATTTCTTGGTTCAAACACATAGTTCTTTATTTATACTCTTTAAAAAGTCTTAACATTATTAACACTTTCATTATTCTAAGCTTTTACGAAAACTACCTGTCAGTTTGAATTATTATTTCATTTTTTAAATATTGTAAGAGAAATTTGTTTTGCAAAAGTACTAAAAAGGCCTAACTATCTGCCACTGTTTTGATTCTTTTTTTTTTTTTTTTTTGGTTTCTGGGCCACACCCGGTAATGCTCAGGTATTACTCTTGGCTCTGTGCTCAGAAGTCACTCCTAACATGGGGAACCAATGGGGCATCAAGAGATTGAACCACGGTCAGTCCTCGGCTAGCATTGGCAAAGCAGACTTTTTTGCTGCTCCACCACTCTAGCCCCTAATTCTTTAAAAGACATACAGCACAGGGTGAAAGTAAACTATAGAGTTATATTTAAATTTTTTATCCTAATTATATGGTACTTTATAATTTTAAACTAGACTGTAGAGATCATATAAAACACGAAAATAAACATAGTGCAATGAAAAGCAGTCAAACAGATGTATTTAATTTAAGATTCATCTGACTAGTCATAATTTTGTAAACCTGACTGAGCCATTTTACCTGTGATGTTCATGGAGCCATAGTCAAGTCATACCATGTCACTATGTCTCATGGTGGCACAAACAGTGCTATGGGTGAGTGAAATGTAGAAAAACAATGGCATCATTGGGTATGAAGTCCAAGACTTTGCATGTACCAGACATGTGCTTTACTACATAAGTTACATCTCTTGCCCTTGAGTCTTATGGTGTATTTATTTGTGGTTATGTATGGTTCATACATAGTTGAACAGTTCAGTAATATTGAACACATTTTCAAATAGAGTATGTATGAATAATAAGAAACTTATTCTCTTGACCAGTACTGTTGCTAAATGGATGGTTATTTATATTGACTAGTTTTAGTGGAAACTACAGTATTTTTTTAAATCTTCAACAAGAAGGACTTTCATGCTGGCATTATAAGTCTTCACTACAACAGTGTTTTATTTATTCCTTTTTATTAGGGGGCCACATCCAGTCATGCTCAATGCTTACAACAGTCTTTTTCTCCAGAAATCACTACTGCTAAGGCTGGGCTCTACAATCAGAATTCACTTCTGATAGACCTCAACATTCAGGAATCACTCTGCTGGATCTTGGAAGGTCATAAGGGATGCAGGAGATCAAACTCTGATGAGTTGCATGCAGGGCAAGAATCCTACCCAATATGGCTACTGCCCCAGGCAATGCTTTCTATGTGCATTGCCTAGCCAAGATCACACTGTTCAATTTGATTGAAAGGCCTTCTTTCATTAATTTAAGGGCCATCTTTAATCAAGTTGAGTGTAGATGATTAGTTAAGGAACATGGTTTAGAGTTCCTGTTGAAGAAAAAAACGAGAGAACTGAAGATAGTTTGCTTAGAATGTGAAAATATAAAGTAAATAGCTCATTCTCTGATTGTTTTGGTGGTGGTAGATGTCTAAGAACCACAGACATGGCAGGGAGCCACTAGATTATGCTGCTTCTGCCTCCTGTTTAGTTTACCATAACTATATGCAGATAAGGTTTCTGGAGAGATAAGAACACAAAAGCCCACTGAAATACCTGCACAGCATGGACAAAAATAAGTCCTGATTTTTCACTGGGTTTCCAGGCTTTTCTATTCTCATATGAAAACATTTCATGAGAAGACAAATAGTAAGGCAAATAAATTATCTTTATGAAACATGAGAAAAGAAAGAGAGAGATAGAGAGACAATTACATATCCAGTCTAATAGAATTATTATTAATTAAAACTTCTTCCATTAACAAAAACTGAATATAGCTTTAAAAGAATATATATTTCTGGATTTTCTTTCCAAACTTTCTCAAATATAGGTCAGGATTATTCTTCCATAAAGACTCCTTTCAAACTATTTTTAATTCAATGTTTTTATTTTAATGACCAGGGGAACATCATCCTTCCATATTCACAAGTTTAAACATTTGAGAGAATAAATGAAAAATATTGTGATTGTTCTAGCTACAATTGGAAATTTTTTTTCACCCTAGAACCAGGGGTAATTGAATATAAATATATTTAATTAACTAAATTACTACCTGCCTCCATAATTTCATTAATAGTATTACATTGAGGTGTCACATAAAATGAGTTTTTTATACCCGATGCAAAAATAGTGAAGTTGAGTATTAAACAGTCAACATGTATTTAACATGTTTGAATTATATATAAAATATTGTATATTTTATTTTGATTTCACATTTGAAAAATTTAATAACTTAAAAATATTACTACTCTAAATTAAAAAAGTGGGGAACAGAACACATATCCTAGATTAGAAAATTTTGAGAAATTCTGAACAAAACCATTTATAATTTATTTACAAACTGCTTCTATGGCTTATTTTGAGTAGATAAATAATCTAATTGTTCTGCTTTGATGATACTTCAACTCTTGCAAACACTGTGCAAGAAAACCTTTGCAAGCACCCTTTAATGTAAATGTTAAAACTATTACGTTTCAAGTTGTACTTTGAAATCTTACTTAGTCGAATATGAGAAACTCTAAAATGCAAGTAAAAGAGTACCTTTCAATTATTTTATCGATGTCTCTTATTTGTTAGGTATAAATACAGATTTCCTTTTTTCCTGTTTCTTTCTTTCTTTTTTGGCCACACCCAGTTGTGGCCAAATTCCACACTCAGAAGTAATACTGATTCTGTGCCTGGAAATTATTCTTGGCCTTATTAGGGTACTGAATATAAAGTTGGAATTGAACGGTATTCCCCTTGATGCTAAGCATATGCTTAGTCCATTAATTTATTTTTATGTGGTTCATAATTAATTTTTAAAACATAAATATGATAGCATTTTATTCTTTAATGTGGAACTTATGTATTATGTTATCACTTTGATTTTTAAATTATAAAGTGAGGCAAAAATTTGTGACAGAATTTCTTTTAAAGATTAGAATTAGCAATATCATCTTGAAATAAAGTTTTGAAATGTGTTTCCGAGAAGCTTAAATAAAAGCAGTTTATTATAAAATTAGCTAGAGAACTTCAAAATTAAAAATGTACCCCCATGCTATTATTGATACAGTTTACTTGGCATTATGTTCTGTTTTAGAGAGGAATATCCCACAGGAAAATCTAATTTTATTTCTCATACTATTAAAGATATAGGAATAAAGGTGGATATATACAAATGTTCAAATAATCTCTGTGGAATATTGTATGCAGTGACAAATTGACGGATTTTCTGTTGAAGATAATTGACTTAAATAATCAGCATACCAAGTATATGAAATAATGTGAGAAACTTTAAAGTGATGTAAACAAATTTTATTTTGGTAAAAACAAGCCTGTATAAGCTAATAGGAGGGTTCCATTACCTTTAAAGAAAATAGAATGAGTGTAATTAGTTTTGCTGGGACTCTCTAGCCATCAATTATTTTGGGTAAAAAACTATTCATTGTACATTGTGATTCTTCCTTAAGTTTCACAAGAATAAAAAAATATTGGTCTAAGATAAAAGTGAACAGTAAGAGGAATAAGAAAGACAATAAAATATTCCCAATGAGAATTATATCAAAATACTAGTGAGAAACAGATGAGAATACTCTTATTATGTAAATTAAGCAGAATCTGGCTCCAATAAGTGTCTATTCAGAGTTTGGCTAAGGTAACTTTTGAGAGCCAAGCTTTGGCTTAGCCAAAAGCAAATGAACTAAATGATCTTATTTTTAAAAAGAATATTGCTTTAGAATTTCATATTAATTTTGTATTACATTTTGTATTAGACTGTCTTTTGAGTAATGATAAATTTGTCTCAACTCCAATTTACAAATAATTTGGATTTTAAACCCACTGAAACTGGTGATCAAGTTCCAGAATAAGGGAGAGGCTGAAAGACAAAGATCATGTGTTTTGTCATAAATAATTCCTATAAATATGTTCTTCATTAATAGTTAATAATAATTAATTTTGTAGGCATTTCCTTCATGTGTCTAATCATTAAAATTTATATTAAGGATTCTGTGAATCTCTGCCTATAGAGCTGATTTTGCAGAGTGTTGATGGTGGGACTATGGGAGGGATCCAAGAGAGTGTAATAAGAGACACTCCATACTCATTATAGATTTTGTTTGTTTGTTTCTTTTTTTTTATTTTGGGCTACACCCGGTGACACTCAGGGATTACTCCTGGTTATGAGCTCAGAAATTGCTCCTGGCTTTGGGGACCATATGGGACACTAAGGGATTGAACCGTGGTCCATCCTAGGCTAGTGCACACAAGGCAGAAGCCTTACTGCTTGTGCCACTGCTTCGGCCCCTATAGTTTTTCTTTATTCTAACATTTGCTAAATCCTTTAAGTGGTATTAAGAAGACAAACTAAGTCAATATACATAGATTGACTAAATTAGATGATGCTTGACTTCTATGTCAACTCAAAGGAAAGTTAATTTCCACCAATTCTGAAAGGAAATATAAAGAAGAAAGAAATAAATTTGATAACATGAAGTTCAGCACACATGCTAAAAATAAGCATTTTATAACCTTGTTAGTTATAAAATTCCCGTGTTAGGTTTATCATTTAAGTATTTATGATTTTGATGTATAATTGATTCATTGTTTACATTACTAGTATTCAGGATTAATAGTAATGCAATGTGCAATGTATTTTTTATTTCACCCTGCAACAACAATGAGGACAAAATATCTTAAATAATGTGTTCTTTTAGAATACCCTTTTCATGAATATAAAAGAATATGTAAGCTAAAATAAAGAAGAAGCAAAATATAACGATATTTTCATTTTATATGCCATTAGTAGCTATCAGCATAAAGTATGAAATAAGAAAACACAATTTATAGGACATAATTCCCTTCTAGTTCAGTAATTTTTGAGAGATTCAAATAAATATTTATTATGTAGTAAATATTTACACAAAGAAACAATATGTTCTCCAATGCTTCTAGTAGAATATCCTAATCAGAACTTTCAATTCTTCTATGCTATTAACAGGATACATGTGCTTTTGAAATAGCTACACATGTTATAAGAATATGATTATTTTATGTGTGTGTTAAAATCTCAGGAAGTTAGAATATACTGACTGGAACCCCCTGAAACACCCTTATTTACCTTTCGGCTTTAGTCATTGAGCGATTGCCCCTTATGGCTTGGAAAAAAATAAATAGAATGGTAAATGAGCCATATTTCTCCTTTGCCTTCTTAGATAGTTGATGGGAATGAGCTCTGCATTCACATTTTATAGGGAAATCAAGGGACTGCACCTCATTAGGGAGTAAACCTCCTCCATACCATCTTGCTAGAGATGAATGATCAAATAAGCACAAAGTGCATATTCTGTACTTCTGAGACGCTCATTTGATACTGAAGATAAAGGGTGTTAAAGAATTACTTTCAGGATATATAACCAGAAATCAAAAAGTCTTAGACAGATTAATAGGTGATAGGCTCCTGCTTTCTTGATTTCTAGATCTCTGGTACCTAATCTAATAGTTCATTTGCAAGTTGAAGCAAGAGTTGATAGGGAGCATTTCCCTAGAATGAAGGATGACTAAGAAATTGAACATTTTAAAAGACTCTCACTATCATGGGTAATTGGAAGAGTACTGATCTGAAAATACAGAATTGCAAAATCTATATAAATAAAAGAAATTAATTTCAGATTTACACATGCAAGAAAATTCAATAAAATATGCCCTTTCTAAATGTCCTTATATCCTTTTTGTTATTAGGTATAAATTATTTGTAATCAATACACTTATTTTTTCTTAGGTCAAAGAGCCTAAGAAATAAGGTAATTTCTTAGCAACTGAGTACCACTAACTAGATGGTTTAAAGAAACAGAAATTGATTCTCTCACAGTACTGAAGGCCCAAATATTGACAGATTTTGTTTCTTTTTGAGGAAACCAGGTGGATTGAGGTCCACTATCATATATTATGATATTTTTTATTTAGAAAATTCTGGGTGTTGGTTGTGGGGGGGAGTGTGTGTGTCACAATTGTCAGCACTCAGGAGTTCCTATTAACTTTGTGTTGAGGCATCATATTTTGTGTAATGTGTGACAGATCATGTATAGTGCTGAGACTATACACCTTTCCTGATCATATGCAAGGGAAGGCCTTTAACTATAGCATTATCTCTCCAACCTTTTCTCATCTGAACTACTTAAATGGGCAAAGATCTTATGTCCAATTAAGGTTATTGTCTAAGCATCTGAATGAACATGAATTTGTTTTTGTTTTGTTTTGGGGCCACACCTGGTGACGCTCAGTGGTTACTCCTGGCTATATATTCAGAAATGGCTCCTGGTGGTCTGTCCTGGGTCAGCCGCATGCAAGGCAAACACCCTACTGCTCCGATATCACTTTGGACCAGCGTGAACATGAATTTGGTGGGGGTGATACAATATAATACAAGCAGGATATTAAATGATAGCTTTTAATTTCTCCCAGCTAATGAGTTATTTACATATAGGAGAATATCCATAATGTTTGAACTTGTTTCCTAAAAAAATTTGCTGTGTGTATATTTCATTATTAATTTGTCTTAATAATGTCTTAATAATGATATGACAAATATACATTTTTCTAAAATTCACTTTCTTATTACCATACATTTCAGATTTTTTAAAAAATGCTTTATAATTAAATATTTATACTACCAGGGACTATTATTTATCAGATATGTTTTTCTTAAATGGATAGTGAAAGTTATCTTTAATTTATGTCAATTATATATTTTATAATCATATAATTTGTAGAACTAGAGTTTTTATATAGTCATCATTCACATTATGATGCTTTCAGTGTATAAAATTTGTCAAAAATTGCAAATTCCCTCTATAAGGGACCTGCCAATGCGCATCAGGAACGTACCAACTTGGAAGAAAATGTGCGTGCCTCAGGCCTTTGAGGGAGAGATGTTTTCGTTTCTCTGCCTGCGGCTGCCTACATACAAAAAAAATTGCAACATTTATCATAATCAAAGTGATTACTTTAAGTGATAGTTCTTAGTGCAGTCATTTCTCTAACTGCATTCATCATTCTTTGTGGTGAGCTTTATATCATGAGCCGGTTCTTCCAGCCCTCATTTCTATTATCTCTGGGCATTTATTATAATACTGTCTTTATTTTTCATTTCTTATTTTTTTCTCATTTCTTCCAGGATTTCATGTTTCATGGCATAGCTTCTCAAAGTAGTCTCTAATTACCCATTGGATCTCTGTATTATCTGTAATCATCTCCCCCCTTTCTTTTCTAATTGAGTTTATTATGTTTCTCTCCCTTTTTTTGAGACTTTTGCTAGTGGCTATCAATCTTGTTTAAAAAATACAACTTTTGCTGTTGATGATCTTCCAGATTTTGAGTGGGATTTCCATTTTATTAATTTCTACTCTAAGCTTTGTTATTTCCTTCTGTCTACTTATTTTAGGTTTATTTTATCAATCATTTTCTAGTTTTATAAGCTGTGTCATTAAGTTATTTATGTAGGCCCCTTCTTACTTTCTGATGAGTGGTTGCAACTTTGATTTTGAGTCTATGTTTATTCTGACTATTCAGGTATGCTTCTTGTAGGCAGCAGAATGTTGGATTCAGTGCTTTGATCCATTTTTCCACTCTGTGTCTCTTAACTGGTGCATTTGTCCTATTGATATTTAGAGAGATAATTGTCATGGGATTTAAAACTATCTTTGTGTAGAAGTTTGGTGTGTCTTTAGGCCTGTCTTGTTTTAAAGTAGACTTTCCAATTCATATTTTAAGTCTGGTTTTGAGTCTGCAAAGTTTCTGAGATGCTGTTTATTCATGAAGCTATGTATACTTCCTTCAAATTTGAAAGTAAGTCTGGCTGGGTGCAGTATTCTAAGTGAAGCATTCATTACATAAAGTAGCATAAAGTTCCTCAAAATATTTCCTAATTTCCCTTTGGATCTCTGAATTATCTGTAATGATCCCCCCTTTTCATTTCTGATCAAGTTTATTAAGTTTCTCTTAATAAGCTCTTTTGCGTGTAATTACCCTTTGGATTATCCTTTGAATGTAATTTCTCTTTTGATCTTGCTGCTTTCAGTATTCTATCCCTCTCTGTGGGATTCATCATTGTGACTAAAATGTGTCTTGGGGTGCTTTTTTGGGGGTCTCTTTGAGCTGGTACTCTTTGGGCATGCAGGGTTTGGTTGTTTGTAGCCTTTAACTCTGTGAGTTTCTCTGCAATGATGTCCTTGGCTATTGATTTTTCCTGGGGATTTTCTTCCTGGGTCTCTGGGACTCCGATGATTTTTATATTGTTTCTGTTTAGTTTATCAAAGACTTCTATTTTCATCTGTTCACACTGTTTCAGGATTTTTTCCATGTTCTGAGAATTTGCTTTAAGGTTCCTTTACAAATTATTCTGCTATAAGAAGTTGTTCTGCCTCTCATCCTCTAGCTCACTGATTCTGTACTTAACCTCAGTGACTCTGTTGGAGAGGCTTTACATTAAGGCCTTTATCTCATCTACCAAGTTTTTCAGTTCTGTTACTTCAACTTGGAGTTTTCTGATTTCAAGTTTTCCTGTTTTTCAGTCTATGCTTTCCTTAAGTCCTCTGAACATCCTATATATTTCTACTCTAAACTCCCTATCTGAGGGGCTAACCAGGTGGATTATACTTTTTAGGACATCAGAGCTACCATCTTCATTCTCTATGCATGGACTTGTCTTGCATTGTTTCCCCATCGTCATGCTTGTAGTGTGTTTTTTACTACGTGCTCTATTAGGGTTCATGTGCTAGAAGATGTGCACAGTCATAGAGCAAAGTAGAGTGGCTGCACTCCTCTGGATCCCCTTTAGTGGGCAGGGACACTACACCCTGAAGAGATTATGTTCGCTGTCATCTTCTTGACTGCCTTTTGCAGGAAAGCAAAAGAGTAGGCAGGGAGTGAGGCAGCAGCTGTTTCTAATGGCTCTCGTGTGTCCAAACACAAGGCAGGAATCTGCCTCCACCCTTTTTGGGAAGGGAAAGCTTACCCTGTGTTGGACCCTGAAGAGATTATGTTCACTGTAATCTTCTTGGCTGCCTCACACAGAAAAGCAGAAAAGTAGGCAGGGAATGAATGTTCGATTACTTCCTAATTTTAAAACTTGTGTCAATAAGTTATTTATATATGCTCTTCTTCCTGATGAATACTTGCAAGATTATAAATTTTCCTTTGAATATTGCTTTTGCTGTGTCCCATAAATTCTTGTAATTCTTGCCTTCATTCTCATTTGTTTCAAAGAATAACTTTGATTTCTTCTCTAACCCACATAGTGTTTAGTAGTGAAATGTTTATTTCCAGATCATAAAGTTTTCTTTCTCTGTGTCTGTTTGTAATTCACTTTTAATTTTAGTGCCTGATGATCTGAGAAGGTAGTTGATATAATTTGTATCCACTTTATTTCATGAAAGTATGTTTTGTGGCCCAGTTTGTGGTTTATCTTAGGGAATGTCACATGTACATTGGGGAAGAATGTGTATTCATATTTTGGTGGATAGTATATATAATACATATATATACATACATATATACACAATAAGCTATTCTCTTCCATTTCTACCTTCAGAGCTAGTGTATTCTATTGAGTTTTAGCCTGAAAGGACTGACAGAGCTGTGTTGAAATCTCCCATTATTATTGTGTTGTTATTGATATCTTTCTTAAAATCGGTCAGCAATTATTTTATATATTTTTCTGGAACCTTTTTGGGTGCACATATGTTTAGATATCATATATGATTTCTTACTTTTGTGCATATCCTTTGATTATCAAGAAATGCCCATATTTATTTCTTATAATCTTCTGAAGCTTAAAATCTGTTTTTTGATATTAGTATGGCCACTCCAGTCTTTTTATGAAAATTGTTTGCTTCAATGATTGTCCTTCAACCTTTGATTTTTGAGTCTATGTTTGTTATGACTATTCAGATGTGTTTTTTGGTGACAGAAGAATAGATTCAATATTTTGATCAATTTTATCACTCTATGTCTCTTATTTGGTATATTTAATCCATTTATGTTTAGAAAGATGATTGACATGGGATTAAGTATCATTTTATTTTAGGAGTTTGTTATGTCTATTGGATCTTCCTTGGTTTAGAGTAGACCCTTCAGATCTTCTTTTAAGGTTGGTTTTGAATCTGTAAATTTTCTGAACTTTTGTTTATCTGTGAAGCTTTGTGTCCTTCCTTTAAACCTGAATGAAAATCTCACTGGATGAAGTATCCTCAACGAAGCATCCATTCGTTGAGTTTTGTAATTATATCCCACCACTGAATTTGTTCCTTAAGATTTGCTTGTGATTAATCTGCTATAAATTTTAAGAATGCCTCTTTGTATATAATTTTCCATTTTGATTGTACTGCTTTCAGTATTCTATCCCTACTAGTAGTTTTCATCATTGTGACTATTTTGTGGCTGAGTGTGCTTTTCTTTAGATCTCTTTTAGTTGGTACTCTTCTGACATAATATGGTTGCATGTACTCTTTAGTTCTAGGAATTTCTCAGTAATAATTTCCTTGACTATTGTACCCCAGTGATTCTTATATTTATTCTATTGAGTTTATCCCAGAGTTTTATTGTTTTCTGTTCATTTTCCTTGAGAATTTTTTTCCAGCCTTTTTTGTTGTATGGGGGTGTTATGCAGCTCTACTTCTATATTACTTTTTCTGTCATTAGAGGCTGTTACTGAGTTGGTGAGACTATCCAGTGAGGTTTTAATTTAATTTCCATTTTTTAGCCCTGATGTTTCTGTTTGCAGTTTTCTTTCTTT
>PVKC010021531.1:0-18116 GCA_004027635.1 Crocidura indochinensis | reverse complement strand
TGGATATTAGCCCCTTATCTGATGGGTGTTGGGTGAATAGTTTCTCCCACTCAGTGGGTGACTCTTGTATCCTGGGCACTATTTCTTTTGAGGTGCAGAAGCTTCTGAGTTTAATGTATTCCCATCTGTTGATCTCTGCTTTCACTTGTTTGGAAAGTGTAGTTTCCTCCTTAAAGATGCCTTTTGTCTCAATGTCATGAAGTGTTTTACCGACGTGTTGTTCTATATACCTTATAGTATCAGGTCGGATATCGAGGCCTTTAATCCATTTGGATTTTACCTTCGTGCATGATGTTAACTGGGGGTCTATGTTCGCTTTTTTGCAAGTGGCAAATCAGTTCGGCCAGCACCACTTGTTGAAGAGGTTTTCCCTGCTCCACTTAGGATTTCTTGCTCCTTTGTCAAAAATTAGGTATTTGTATGTCTGGGGAACAATGTCCGAGAATTCGAGCCTATTCCACTGATCTGAAGGTCTGTCTTTATTCCAATACCATGCTGTTTTGATAACTATTGCTTTGTAGTAGAGTTTATATCCGATGACGCCAACTTTATACTCAGAAAAGTGGTAAGGGACAAAGATGGACACTATGTACTAATCAAGGGATATGTGCAACAGGAAGAAATCAGACTATTAAACATATATGCACCCAATGAGAGACCAGAAAATTATCTAATAAAGTTACTGACAAATCTGAAAGAAGAAATCAATGATAACACAATAATTATGGGAGACCTCAGCATGGCCCTATCAACACTTGATAGGTCAACGAGATTGAAACCCAACAAAAACATACTAGTCCTGAATAGAGAAATGGAAGAAAGAGGACTAGTGGATATATATCGGACATATATATATATATATATATATATATATATATATATATTTAATATATATATTAAAATTCAAGTGCAGATCAAAATCATATATGCATGTCAGTTTAAAAATGATTTGCAATTGTATTAAGAAAAAATTGTAAAAGACTTTTTGAAGTAATTTACTAACTAAGTCTAAACGTATGTCTGTGTATGTGTGTGTGTCTGTGTGTGTGAACGTTGAATTAAATTTAAGATGGGAACTGACTGAGGGTTTTTTTTGTCTCTTTTACTGTACCTTGTAATCACTCTAATATAGAAAATCATTCTATCTTTTCTCTAGGTATACCATAAGTTACCCTTTCTTTAATGACTAATATAGACCCCCTCAAAAAGCAATAGCATCTTTTTTGTGTCCTTTTGTGTCAATATTATTAAATTAATTTAAAAAATCTCAACACTTGATCTACTGTAATAAGAATACCATATTGCAATATAACTCAATGTTCCAATATTTTACAAATAAGTATAAACAATAATCATAGTATCTTACTCTGCTTTCTCTTGTCTCAGGTCTACACACAAAATTAGAAACTTTATAAAATTGCAAAGTATCCTAATCCTCAATATAGGTATCATGGAAATCTTAAAAAAAAAAAAGAAATATCTTATAGAGCAAGGACAAAATAATGTGTAAAGTGGAAGAATCGATTTTTTTTTTCAGCAAATGTACTTCTATTTAGAGGTAAAAGAATATACACAAGTACATTTACTTAAAGTGGATGGTTCTTGTCAACTTGGGTCCATCTCATGGAATTGCAAAATGGAGGGCAGAACCTTACAGTGAGCCCTAAATATAATAGAAAATAGCCATCTCCATAATTCTGAGAAGTTACGTGATCTCTTCCTCTTATCAAAACTTCCTAATGAGTCTTTCCCAAACTAGTCTGTCTTCATCAGCTCTTTCTACATTCTGTTTCCCATTTCTTTAGCATCCATCTATAATTAGGATGGCTTTGTGAAAACCAAAGTTCATACTGCATATCATCACTCTGCCTCAATGCTTTACAAAGGCCAACTAAATCTCTGCACTTCACACTCTCAAGGCGGTGGATTTGTTCTCAATTAGGAACACAATGCCCTAATCCCTAATTAGTTGTTATAATTAGTTATTTTTGGCCCATCAATGGTGCCAAAGAATGGTGAACATTGGTAAAAAGTGTACAATAAATAAAACATAATTATGGTCACTTATTAGACATTATATTGACACTCTTTTTTTGGGGGGGTCACACCCGGCAGTGCTCAGGGGTTACTCCTGGATCCATGCTCAGAAATTGCTCCTGGCAGGTACGTGGGACCATATGGGGCACCGGGATTCGAACCAATGACCTTTTGCATGAAAGGCAAACGTCTTACCTCCATGCTATCTCCTGGGCCCCTATATTGACACTTTTGATGCAGGAGATGAATTAACAATATAGGGGTATATTGAATTCTTTGTTGAAATAACCATTATCTAGCTAATCTTCAGCAAGTAGGTTTGGTTCCCAGAATTAGCCGTTGATGTAGATGTCAGAGAATGCTAATGTGTTGGGCAGGTGCCATGTTCTCCATTGCATACCTGTATTTAGGACATGCATTTTCCAATTATTGTTCAATTATATGAATCTCACCAATAAGTTTCTCTGGTTATTGAAGTAACTCTATGAAAAACTTAAATTTCAACCTAAAGGTAGTAATTTTTTACTTGAGTAAGGTGAAAGAAGAGGAGGATCCCAAAGAGTGCTCAACAATCTTGGGGACCCTAACCAGATGATTCTTGGCCAACCATGAACAGGGTTGAATGCAAAATTTCCACAGTATTGTGCTTCATCAGTATTTCAGATTCCCCTGATTATCCTGAGGTGTTTTAATATTCAGGAAGCTCCAGTATTGCACCCATTAATACTCTGGGGAAAATGGTGTTGGGATTTTGAATTAGAGTCAACCATATGCAAGGTCAAACTCCAAGGTGAGAATTTAAGTAAATGTCTTTAAAATACATTAATTTACCAAAAAATTTTTGTTTAAAGCTCTTCAAATATTTTTCCAGCTGAGAAATTCTTTACTAGACATAAAGAATCTTGTATTTTAACACCCAACAAGCATTGATCCTTATAATGGAAATTTTAATAATCTATCTCATATTATAATCACTATATATAGATATTTTCTGTTAAATGCATTTGGAGATTAAGAATGGCATTTCTAGACTTAAACACAAATTCTCCTGTTCATCATCCTTGTTTCATTGAAAAGATATTTAAAATCCATTAGCTTGCCTTTCAACTGCTGTTAAATACATTGATAGCCTATAATAGGTTGAATGTCAAGATCAAATGATAAGAGTATTTAAAATTGCTTACACATATTATTTATTTAGCACCCCCTTGGATTTTTCTCAATGATTTCCAAACATGCAGATCTAATTTTTAATAAATCATTATGGCAGTGTGGTTAATATTTCAGATGGGAAAACATTATTTTTAAATATTTGAACTCTTAAACTGTATATTAAAAAAGCTATCAGACAAATTTATAACAGTGGTTGTCTCTTAAAATATTAAAGTATTTTTGATTTAAAAAAGTACTATCCCCCAAAATAATACTGTTCATAAAGGTCAGCACTCTTTCTCTGAATATCTTATTAACTTTGATGTGCTACATTGTCACATTTTAACTTAATTATTGCAGATCCAAGGTAATGCATGTGTGTTTAGATTACTTGGAATTTCTTTGTCAAATCACTTTATTAGAATAGAATATATGAATTCTAGTGGATGATTTTTTTCATTTTCCCTTGTAAATCACTCTGATTTATCTTTATGTTTTTCAGAATGTTTTTTGCTTTAAATAAGTTTTAGGTCTTCCTCTCTAATGATCTTTTCTAAAGAATATATTTAATACTGATAAGTGAACTTTGAGTCTTTGGGAAAACTAAAATGTTTTTGGTGGGACTATAGACTGCTAGGGTGAAATTGAGGTATTTAGGGAAAATTTTTCCATGGATAAATTCAAGAGGTTTACATTTTAGTCTAATGATAATAAGAGACTATTGAAGATTTGAAGTTAGCTACTTGCCCTTTTGAACATCCTTTTGGTGCTCAGGGCCTATTTCTCAGTATCATTCTTGGGGTTCAGGAGATCAAATCTACATTGGCAGTGTGCAAGGCTGCTGTACTATCTCTCTGGCCACCCATTTAATTATTCCTAAGCTTTTTCTTTTAGTTTTCTTTTGAAAAGTTTTTCTGACCACAATGCAAAAGATGGAGTATAAAAAGATCTGTTGTTTCGTGGAGTGTGATTTGACTAAGACCTGAAATAAAACTATGACAGAGGGATAATTAAGAACTTAAAGATACGGGAAGAAAACAAGTGGAAAGACTGAACATTACATTCTTATTCAATATCAAATTAAGGAAAATGTTCTGCCATCAGGGCCAATATAATCAGAAGTTGATTGCAAGTTTATTATCACAAATTTCTTGTGATCTACTCTGTCTAAATTACTTAATTTTTTTCATATGTTCTAAACCAACTTTATAAAAAGTAAATGATGCTCTGACATTTATATTAGCATTTAATATATAATTTCTTGATAATATCAAAATTTGAAAATATAAGTTTAATTTTTTTTTTTTTTTGGTTTTTGGGTCACACCCGGCAGTGCTCAGGGGTTACTCCTCGCTCCATGCTCAGAAATTGCTCCTGGCAGGCACGGGGGACCATATGGGGCACCGGGATTCGAACCGATGACCTTTTGCATGAAAGGCAAATGCCTTACCTCCATGCTATCTCCCGGGCCCCAAAAGTTTAATTTCTATATGAATGAGATGAAATCATAGTAGATTTACAATATAACCTTCCAGAGTTTATACTATCACAGTGGAACAATGGATTGGAATTTGTCAGAGTATTAACTCATGGAATAAACTCAGTAAAAGAAAATTAACTGAAAATGTTGTAGCAAAATGCAAACATTTTAAAGACTGTTGAAAGTATTAAAAATATGTATTTAGGGGCTTGAGTGATAGCACTGTGGGTAGGGCTTTAGCATTGTGCACAGCTGACCCTGTTGATTCCCAGCATCTTATATGGACCTTCAGCCTACCAGTAGTGATTTCTGAGTACAGAGCCAATAGTAACCCCTGAGCCCTTGCAGGTGGGGCCAAATAAAACAAAACAAACAAAAGTGTAATTTAATCTCTAAAAATTTATTGATATATTTTGTTTCCAAAAAAATAATTATGGTATATGTATATTAACATGGAAGAAAATAATCTTAATTATGAAACTACCAGAACACTAAAAATGACTAATTCTTACAGCATCAGTATTTAAAACTACATGTACATTTTATGTCTTTCCTTCTTTCATTTTTTAGGCATACCATCCACTTCTTTTTCCATTATTACTGATTTCTGAGTTTTGATGATTAACTATAAAAATAACTTTTATTGGGACCAGAGTGGTGGCAAGAGCCTTAAGGCATCTGCCTTTCGCTCTAACCTAGGATAGACCGCGGTTCAATTTTGCTGCGTCCCATATGATCCCCCAAGCCAGGAGCGATTTTTGAGCACATAGGTAGGAGTAACCCATGAGCGTCACTGGGTGTGGCCTAAAAACTTAAAAAAAAAAGTATTTTTTATTTAATTTACAGCCTCTAAGGAAATAAAAGCTAGGAAAGAAAAATGCAGTAAATTGTGCAAAATTATAAATAAACATTTTGATAATACTTTATGATTTATTAGTTAATTTACACTTTTATAATCTGGAAATGACAATTAAAGCATGGCCTGGAAGGATAGTACCTTTGTAGGAAAGGTATCAGATCTATGGTACTCATCATGGAAAAAATATAGACTTTGAACTTCATTATTTAGTGTTCCTTATAGTAGATAATATGGTATTTTAGTGGGGTAGTATTTGATTCCTTGCTGATAAATTAGGCTGTAATATAGAATTGCATGATAGAATATTTTCAGTTATTTTCAAAAGCTGTGTGAGCACTGGTAACAGTTTCTGTTTACATAAACAACTTGAAGTTCTCAATACTTGGATATGTTATTTTTAATTATAAATGCTATGTTGAATGCATGTTGAATAATAATTTTCATCATTAGTCAATGAGCAATTACATTGCATTTATTTGTCTTTTTATGTAATACCTTTATGATACTATGATAGAATATGATAATAGTCATCTGGGGTTACTTCATAGACCCATGCACTATTCCATTTTAAATGAACAGTCTTAAATTTGTAATTCTATATGATTTGTGATCCTAAGGTGATTTAAGCTTTTAAGTCCAGACTCTAGATCTCTATACTTAACTTATGTATTTAATTAAAAGTTTTAATTGTCCTGTTCATTTCACTATATTTGATGCTAGGCAGATAAATACAAGAATTAATAAGAATCCTAATAATTCAAATTGAAGCATAAATGGAGATTTGGAGGTTGTAAATATTATTTTGGTTATAGATTAAAAAAGGACATTGTTTTGGTTATAAATAAAATTTAAAAAGCTATATTCACTTAATATCATTACAAATAATGCAAAATATCATTATAACAACTGAATAATCAAAATCTCCTTATGTAATGACTGCATCCCTAGAATTTCTATCTTGCACTGGTTCTCAATTTTTTTTCACAATAATGTAATAATTGCTGTTTAGCAATCTATACAAATCAACTATACAAATCAACAAAATTTAGTGGACTAAATTTTGAATGTATTGAAGGTTAATGTTGGCAGCTCAATATTCTATTTTTGTGCCATTGTATCTGAAAACAGTCAGAAGATGACCTTTGGAGAATGTATAAGATGATGATTAATATTGTATAAATAACTGGAGGTTTTCAGAGTCATCACTGGGTAAAAACCATTAACTTCATATATTATACAGAATTGTCCATGCAGTCATTCTGAAGAAAATAACTAAAAGGAATTTGTCAATCAATTTACTCATTCAGTATAAATGCTATTATATCATATATGCTTCTAGTACAGTCAAATACAGCCATAAATATGATGAATAACTTAGTTTTCATTAATAAACTTGAATCCTAATGAAAATATAGACAACAAATAAATAATTCTGTACTATTTCAAAAAATGTAGGCTAGTTAGGGAAGGTACAATGAGAACATAAGGAATTGTGATAGAGAAGGTATTACTATAAATATCTATAAATACATATATAAAGTCATTAATAAGAGAAGTAGAAATCCTTATTCTACTTGGGAGGGGAAATATCTCTTCGGTTAGTGGCAAAATCAAGTGGAAAACTCAAAATAGTCATCATCTAGCATGTTTAAAAAGTGGAACCAGGATAGCATTACCTTACTTTAGTAGGAGAAAGAGACCATCTACAGGGGTCTCAATCTCAATATACCTGGGTGCCAGAGGAGGCAAAGTCAGGGTGATGCTTGAATGCGAAGTCAGTAGTAAGCCTTGAACATTGGGTGGTATGACCCAAACAACTAAAATAAAACAAAACAAAAAATGATTCTTCTAGGGCAAGGCCACAAAATGTTGTGTGGAGGGCTGGAAACGGCCCGCGGGCCGTGAATTTGAGACCCCTGATACTGAGGAAGACTTCATATGTGAGTTTCATAAAATGAATGTAAGTCTTGACTATAATTTGGAGTAAACTGCTTATTAATGAAACACTTTTGAAAGAAAACTGTCCCAACATTACTTAGGCTATTGAACAATCAACTGTGTATAAATAATTGTTGTGTAAAGTAAGATGCCCAAGATGCCCAAGACTAGAAATAAAGTACTTAAGGTACTTTAAGGTACTTAAGGTAGATGTATATCAGCATTAGAACACAAACCTTGTATGTTTGGGGACCTGAATTCAATTCTGATCCCAGGGACATTCCAACACTACAAAGACTCCTGGATGTGGCTTGGTAGTTCCTTAGCACAGCCAGAAACTGTCCTAGACCACTTGGGGTAATCTCTAGAGCAATATTTTTAAGATTATTAATTATTATATTAATTTAGAAAGGAGATTATGTTGGCAATGTAGATAAAAAGTAAATTTCATATATATTGAATATTCAGTAAATAATCATAAAGGGGAAAGAGGTGGCAGTTAAATTTAATTTATTGTAAGTATAGAGCTTTCATTTTTAGAGATGATAAATAAAAATAGACTCAAAGGAAAATAACCCATTTTTTCCAGTCTGTTGATTATGTTGTGTTTTTATATGTTTACACATTTACCTACAACTTAGTGGAGATATTGAGTATCACACAATTTAAGTACAGCAGTATGATATTAAAGACAGTATTAAATGTATGTCCATATAATTTTATTCATTAAATGCATTCAAGACTGTTTTATGCTTAAGCATAGATTGTATTAATAGTTAGCATATAATTATATATAATAACATTGTATATTGATTATATGTTAAATATATTATATAATACTATTATAATATATTACATAATGTATAATACTATATATTTTAATATAACATTATATAATGTTCAATAATTAATATGGAAAATATTATGGGACTGAATTTTCCAAGCAGCTAAAGGAAACAAAGTTGGGGGATTTAAACATTTAGAAATAAAAATATGCCATACAATTTTTTCTGATTGGTAGTTTAAAACATTCATTTGAAGAGTGCACCAGTGATTTATAATGCCAAATTCAGTTTATGCATTAAATAAATATCAAGTATTTATTATTAAAATTAGTCAATAAAAATCATCAGCACTGTAAGCTATAGAAGGGGAATAGTAGTAAGTGCCAGAAACCATCATTATATTTGCTAGCAAGATTGGTGTATAAATTTGTTACTGTATTAGTATGTATGTATATACACAATACAAGACTAATAGATAGTAATAGTACATCCAGCTTGTGATGAAATTGATTGATATATTGTATCTTTCAAAAACATTAATTTACCAACATAAGTTTCAACATTTATATAAAATATTTTCCCCATGACACTTATTTTCTAATTACAGTGTTACCATTCCTAATATATTTTTATTGTGAAATTTAAGACATATTAAAATGTCCTAATACCCAGCTTTATAGTTCTTTTTGTTAGCATTACAATAACACCACTTTTTTTTATGTACTCTACTGTGGTAGCACCTGTTTCATAAAAAACAGCAACAACAACAACAACACAATCTACTCCTCAGCATCAATTCCAGTCATTATTAAAGGTACTTGAATCCTGTAGTGCACAATAGGGGTAACCATAGCAACTATCAATTTTGTAACCAAATTCTTGATTATATCAGCACAACCTCTCACATTGGATGCAGAAATACAAAGATGTACATACAAATACAAAGTCGTACATATATCTTTGTATATATGTATGTCATCTTGTTTCATACATACATATGTACATATCTCTAAACATACATATAATTTGTCTTCATAGCTGTGGCTAGACACAGCATTCTAATATTTCATATATAATTACAAAGCACAATTGTAAAGGAAGAAGAAAAGAAAATTTGAAGTTAAATCTTCACAACTTTTAATTACCATAATTCTTAGATAAGGAGTTAAAGATATCCTGTTAACCCCAGGAAATAATTTAGTTGATGAAAATTGCCTCCTGAAATAGATATGACTGGGGGCAACCTCCCAATGCAGGTGTCCCTAATGGCCAATCTAGGCCTTGAGGTTCAAGCACCAGTATATGCATACAGGGGCCGGGGGTGGCATTGGAGGTAAGGTGCCTGCCTTGCCTGTTCTAACCTAGGACAGACCGCGGTTCGATCCCCCGGTTCCCCATATGGTCCCCCCCTGCCTGCCAGGAGCAACTTCTGAGCGAATAGCCAGGAGTAACCCCTGAGCGTCACTGGGTGTGGCCCAACCCCTCCCCCCCCAAAAAAAAAAGTATATGCATACAGAGCTGGAGAAGAACCAAGCACTTGCTGCACTGTCACAGGGGTCAAGACATAGAGAAAGAGAATTTCCGTCGCCATCCCTGGAGAGAAGCAGATAACAGCTTCTCTTCTACAACCACAGAGCACCAAGTATAGTATTAATTGGTTTGGTTGGTTTGTTTATGGAAAACGTGTTGGAATGTGTTTTGTCTTGTCTATCATCTGTCAATAATATAGTCAATTGAATACAATCAAGACTTTATATGGACTTTAGCGATGGGGTACAAATAATTTATTGATTGCACCCAAGACTAGCTTCACCAAATTCCAAACTTTAGTAACCTAATTCCCTTGGTTACTAAAACTGTCATTTTTAATTCACTTTTTTGAATGGCTTTAATCATTCCCTTTTCACTTGAATGTTTGTATTTGTTGTGCTGGGGGTCTGGATGGTGGAGAAATTTGGAAAGGCGTTTTTCTAATTATTCTGTTAAGCTCCACATATTTCAATCCAGTTTAATAATTTTGGCCATAATTTATTTATAAGATTATTAGATGTTAATCTATATTATTTAAAATATCAATATATTATCATATACATCCACACATACATAAAAAATCTAAGTAAACAAATGTGTAGTTAACCTATTGCTCCCCCCAAAATAAGTATAAGTAGAAATGATTCATTAAGATATTCTAATTAGGTTAGACTATCAGTTCAGAAAATGCTTCCCAAAAAATAGTAAAAAGGACATATTTAAAACTCTTTTTAAGAAGCTAGGATTACTTGTTAGAGGATAAATAATGCAGCCATATTGGAAATAAATGTGGTTGCAGTCAAAATAAAATTTTCATAAAATATGACCCAGGTATTGTATTTTTAGGAATTATCAATATATATATATATATTTATATTTAAGTTCTGTTTGTATCTTGTATATCTTAGATATTAGCCCCTTATTTGATGAGTATTGGGTTTTTAGTTTCTCCCATTCTTGGATCGCCTTTGTAATCTAGTCATGATATATTTTGAGGTGTGGAAGTTTCTCAGGTAAATATCTAAATTGCCTATCTCTGCTTCCCTTGTTTGGAGAGTGGTGCTTCCTCCTTGAAGATGCCTTTAGTCTCAATACCATGGAGTGTTTTGCCTACGTATTCTTGTATATACCTTATGATTCTAGGTCTGATATCAAGGTCTTTAATCCATTTGGATTTGACATTTGTGCATGTTGTAAGATGGAGAACTTACTGAGTTCTTTGTTTTGCATGTGGAGATCTGTTGCCCCAATACCACTTGTTGAAGAGGTTTTCCTTGCTCCATTTTGCATTTCTTGCCTCTTTATCAAAGATTAATTGATTGTATGTCTGGGGGACATTCTCTGAATGCTCAAGTCTATTCCTCTGATCTGAGGGTCTATCATTAGCCCCAAACTATACTGTTTTAGTGACTATTGCTTTGTAGTACAATTTAAAGTTGTGGGAAAGTGATTCCTCCCGTATTCTTTTTTCTAAGAGTTCTAGCTCTTTATGGGTGTTTACTGTCCCAAATAAATTTCAGAATGTTTGATCCACTTCTTTGAAGTATGTCATGGATATCCTTAGAGGAATTACATTTAATCTGTACAATACTTTCAAGAACATTGACATTTTAATGATTTTAATCCTCCCAATTCACGAACCAATTATGTGTTTCAATTTCCTGTGTCCTCTTTTATTATTTGAAGCAATGTTTTGTAGTTTTCTTTGTAGAGGTCCTTCACCTCTTTAGTTGATTCCAAGGTGTTTGAGTTTCTATAACACTAATGTGAATAGGATTGCTTTTTCTAATGTTTCTTCCCTATTATTATTTGCATATAAGAAGGTCATTGACATTTGAGTGTTAATTTTCAGTCTGCCACTTTGTTATATTAATCTAAGTTTCTGGAAACTTTTTATAGAGTCATTAGGGTTTTCTAAATATAGTAGCATGTTGAGAGTTGACTTCTCTTTTTGTATCTGGATATACTTGATATCTTTTTCTTGCCTAATTGCTATGGCAAGTTACTTCCAGTACTATGCTAAATAGGAATGGTGAGAGGGGAAGTTTTGTCTTGTACCATATTTTAGAGAAAAGGCTTTTAGTTTATCTCCACTGAAAATAATATTTGCCATCGGCTAGTGGTAAATGGCCTTGACTATATTAAAAAAGTTCCTTCCATTTCCATCTTGTTGAGTGTTTTTATCATTAATGTGTGTTGAACCTAATCAAATGATTTCTCTGCATATATAATCATATGTAGTTTTTATATGGTGTATATGTTGAATGATTTATGTATGCTTAACTATCCTTGCATTCCTGGGATGAAAACAACTTGGTTATGGTGTACAATCTTCTTGATGTGTGTTGGATACTATTTGCTAGGATTTTGTTCAGGATATTTACATCTATATTAGTCAGAGATATAGTTATGTGGTTTTCTTTTTTTCAAGCATCTCTGTCTGTTTTGATATCAGGGTATTGTTATTTTTATAAAAAAAAAACTATTTGGGAGTGTTTCTGTTTCTTAGATTTCCTGAAAGAATATGTAAAAGATTTGCAGTAGTTCCTGTTAAAAAAAAGTTTTGAAAGAATTCATTAGTGAATCCATCTGGGCCTGTTTTTTTTTTTTTTTTTTTTTTTTTTTTTGGTGGGTGGGGGAGACTTAATTTTCTTAATTTTCCCAATATTAATGGGTCTGTTTAGATATGCTAGATCATTCTGATTCAAACATGAAAGATTAAAAGAGTCTAAGAATTTATCCATTTCTTCCAGCTTCTCTTATTTTGTATCATAGAGTTTTTCAAATTATTTCTGATTATCTTTTGAATCTATACTATCTGTAGCAAACTACCCTTTTTATTTCTCATCTGGTTTATTAAGTTTCTCTTTCTCCCTTTTTTATGAGTTTTGATAGTGGTTTATCAAACTTGTTTATTTTTTTAAAAGAACCAATTTTTGCTATTATTGATCTCTAGAATTATTTTTTGGATTTCCATTCTATTGATTTCTGCTCTAAGTTTTGTTATTTGTTTCTGTCTACCTATTTTTGTTTCTTTTTGTTGATCATGCTATAATTGTATAAGATGTGCCATTAAATTATTTATATGTCATAGCCTTATTTCTTCTTGATGTGTGTTTACAAAGCTATAACTTTTCTTTTTAGTACAGTTTTTGCTGTGTCCCACAAACTTTGATAAATTTTAGGAATATTTTTATTTCCTTTTTATTATTATTATTATTATTTATGTTGTAATTATGGTGCTTAAATAAACTATGCTTGAATGTTTTATGAGTATTTTCCTTAATTTAAAATCATATATTTACCTTTATTAGAACATATTTGTTGCAAATTTAGGTCAGGCACACCCGGTGACACCCAGGGGTTACTACTGGCTATGTGTTCAGAAATAGTTCCTGGTTTTGTGGGACCTTATAGGTTGCCGGGGATCAAACTGAAGTTTGACCTAGGTCAGCCATGTACAAGGCAAACACTTCTACCACTATGCTACCACTCCAGTCCCATGCTTATTGCAACTTTTATAGGTATCAGGAAATGAAATGTCATTAGTACTAATGATTTAGAAGAGAACAATCGTAATATTGACTCAAGCATAACTCCAAAAAGAAAACATTTATTCTATTAGATATAGAAGATTCTTATAAATAGCACAAAACAATCAATATCAAATATATTCTAGCACCTCAAATACATAACAAGGGTATAATTTATAAGTTTGGAAAAAGAACAAAATACCAGGCTACAGTAATTCAATTAACATCAATGATTATATAATATATAGCATATTATATATATATTAGTATATATATTAGTATAAGCTAAGAGAGAATGTGGACATAGTGAATTTGAATTTGAATATGCACATGTGTCTGTGGTCTTAATTGAAGTTCAATGTGTCTTAACTGAAACACAATGGTAAAATTAAACCTTTTTGGGGCCAGAGAGATAGTACAATGTGGAAGACACTTGACTGCATCTATCCTCAGTCAGAACCCAATTAATTATACTATATGGTTCTCTAAGCCCAGAATCAGAGGTAAGCCTTGAGCACCATTGCCTGTGACTCAACCCTTCCCCTCACAATTAGTCTTTAATGGTACGTAAAAATCTTCCTGTTCCAAACTCAATGCATAATGTAAAATACTGGGCCTGAGACAAAGTACACAGTGGATAAGGCATGTGTTTTGAATGCAGCTAACTTGGATTCAATACTCAGCACCACATATGATCCCCAGGAATCACCATTAGTGACCCTTGTACCATGAGTAAAGCCTGAGCACTACCAGGTGCTAAACCTATCCCTAATTCTGATACCCCGATAAAAATAACAACAATATTGATCATTCAGCAGGTGAGGTGGTGCTAGAGGTAACGTGTCTGCCTTGCAAGCGCTAGCCAAGGAAGGACTGTGGTTCAATTCCCCGGCATCCCATATGGTCCCCCCAAGCCAAGGGCAATTTCTGAGCGCTTAGCCAGGAGTAACCCCTGAGCATCAAACAGGTGTGGTCTCAAAAACCAAAAAAAAGGCAAACAAACAAACAAAAAATAACCAACATTGATCATTCAAAATGTCATAAAAATTCTATTTCCTTTATATATTTCTTTTTTTTTTGTCCCTATATGATCATCAATTTCAACTTCTAAAAGTGAAATAACTTTCCCTATTTTTCCTATTAGGCTAAGTCACCAAAATCCTCCCAAATCTATCATTTTAATTTTATCTTTATTATGAATTGCTATTCTATTCTGTCTCTCTCCATTTTTTCCCAATTCACACAGATTCTTTTTATTCCCCTCCACAAGCCTTTTTCAAATATGATTCAATTTATTTTCCTAAAAACTTGTTCTAGGACCATATCATTTTAAGATAAAATCCAGTTGGGATTCAAAAAGCCAGAGCAATTCCAGGTTAGCACTTGAATAGGAATCCTATAGTGATAATTCAAGTGCTGTAAGAAATAGTGCTAGAGCTTCAATAGATCTTGTAAAATCCTTTAAATAAATGTCTGATTACCCAGAGGAGTAACAGAATGAGAGAGTAGTATACCCCACTTTGTCTTTGAGTCACACAGGTAGAATAATAGGAAGTCCTGTCAATTTCCTAATAGTAAAATAACACAATCCAGGACAGAAGAAGTATAAAATAATTCATTTTGTAGTGTAGACAATAATACTTTTATAAAATCTCCAACCACTCAACCATTTCTTTTGGCCTATCTATAACAAAACTCTTCTATAATTTGTTTCTCTGCTGACACAAGTCTTATTTTCAACCTCACTTTTCAGCAACTATAATTTCATCCTGTACCCTTTCTTTTATTTTTCTTTTCAATGTAAAGACACTACATGTTTCTCAATGGTGGTGAATTTACTCCATTTTTACTGCTACTTTCCTAGACCACAGTCCCATACCTAAAATAATGTAATTCCATTTGAGCTGTTCTTTGAACATTCACTTTTTTTCACCTGCTCACGTCTTACTCTTACTATTTCCCAAACTGCAGTCAGAGTAAGTCTTATAAATATAGATTGATTTCTTCAATTTCTTGTTTATGACTTTTACTTTGAAAAGTGGTAAAATTCCAAATCTTATCACCTCATCTCAAGCTATTCTTCCTCTCACTATTTCCATTATGCTCACACTGGCTCTTTTCAGTTCCTTTAATGAGCTCTTCTTGCTGATTTATTTTTTCAAATGAGTTTCTTCTTATACCTCAAAGCTCAGTTTAATTGTCACCCATTGAAGAAATCTTAGATAGCTCTCCATTATTTCATAGCCTATTGCAACTTTTCCTAACAACCTCAATTTTTGCACTCTATCATGTGTTGCTATTACGGTTAGATTATAAATTATGAAAATAGATGTACAATGCAGACTACCTAAGCAAAAGTAAAAGAGAGGGCTGTTAAGAACTAGATCCTGATATTTTACAATTCCTCACACACAATAAGACTGTAAGAGTCTGTTGATTAAAATGTAAATGAATTATTTTATTTTGATTTTGAGAGTTTTTTTTTTTTTTACAATATCCTCTTTAAAACATGCTTTTTGTTTCATTGATCTGAGGTTATACCTGGCTATAGTCAGGGTATACTAATGGTCCGGTACCATTAGGATCACTCTTGGTTGTGGACCAAGGAATCGTATAGAGTTTGGATTCATTTCTCAGGGCTGCTACTTGCAAGGCAAGCACATTTTTCACAGCACTATTGCTACAGTCCATCAAAAATTCTTTTATGAAACCTGGACAATAATATGGCAAAGGTACTTGCTTTGCATGTGGCCAACCTAGATTTTTTTTTTTTTGGTATTTTGGTTTTTGGGTTACACCCAGCAGAACTCAGGGGTTACTCCTGGATCCATGTTCAGAAATCACTCCTGGCAGGCCCGGGGGAACATATGGGATGCCAGGATTCGAACCAATGACCTTCTGCATGAAAAGCAAATGCCTTACCTCTATGCTATCTCTCCAACCCCGCCAACCTAGATTTGATCTGAGCACCACCTCTGGCCATTTGAGCTCCTCCAAGAGTGATCCCTGAGCATCATTGTATATACACCCCCCCTCAAAAATATTGTGCTTTGACAATAATAATAATATAACAAAATAAGTATTTTTATATTTTTTTCAATTTATCTATATCTATTCCTTTGTATTCTTTAGCCAACTTATGCTATTAAGGAAGTATATTTTGCCTTTTCTGTCTGTTACTCTGAAATTCAGGCTTTTGTGACATCTTCCTCTTTGTCACATTCAATTTATCTCACTATTGTAGAAAGTTATATCCAATGAACATCTCTACCAGTAAGGACTTTCTTAGAAAAAAATATATTGACAGTGTAATTAAGTCCCTTACATAGTTCTTGAATCTACTCATAGTCAAACAAATATTCATAGAATTTAATATTGTTTTCATGGGGCCTAAGAGATAGCATGGAGGCAGGGTGTTTGCCTTGCATGCAGAAGGAGCATGGTTCGAATCACGAAATCCATATGGTCCCCCTTGCCTGCCAGGAGTGATTTCTGAGCATAGAGCAGGAGTAATTCCTGAGTACTGCCGGGTGTATATATATTTTGCATAAGGAGAAATATGTTTTAAAGGGTATTCATGACAAAATTTAACTATATAAAACTTCTAATGTCTAAGTTATGTGTCCAAAATCCTGTATAGAATTAATCATTTTTTAACTTAGAATGTCTTTTTAAACTGTATTCAAAGAGTTAATTAATCTCAATATGCTTTTAATGTAATCAAGTTATCCCACAGTTACTTTTCTGAAAATGATACTTTTATCTACCTGCTTTCTAAATCAAACTTCAACTTTCTTTTACATTATTAATGCTAAAATTATACTCTAGGGAAATGAATGAAGATGTTACAGTAGAAGTGGAGATTGTTTAGTCAGCTGTTATAAGCACATCTGGTACAAAGTCTAAATAAATCTTAAGTACAAAATTAATATTCTAGACAAAGGAGTGTCCACTTTTTTGAAAAAGTATTCATTCAAAGTAGCTTTTGCAAAACAAAATATCTTATTGGCTTTTTTCCAAAATATGCTATAGATATTTCATATGAGGAATTAAAATAGTCTTTAGTTTCTTCTAAATTGGGCAGAATTGTGGGGTAAATTAATTTGGAATGACCAAAATAATTCAGAAGAACCTGTAGCCCTATTAGCAATTCTTGACTTTTAAACATTCTGAAAGAATAGCCAATAAACTAGTCAAGTTATGACAGAGACTTTATTTAAATGAACTGAACAATATTAATAAACATTCTTGGGGCCCAGGAGATAGCATGGAGGTAAGGCATTTGCCTTTCATACAAAAGGTCATCAGTTCGAATCCCGGTGCCCCATATGGTTCCCCGTGCCTGCCAGGAGCAATTTCTGAGCATCGAGCCAGGAGTAACCCCTGAGCACTGCCAGATGTGACCCCCCCCCAAAAAAAAAACACAAAAAAAATAATAAGTATTCTGTAGACATATATTTATATATATATAAACTTGTTCAATTTCAGGACAAATGAGATAAGTATTCAATAAATTAATACGTCTCCAAATGGATCCATCTTAGGTTATTACAAAACAAATTAAATTACTTCATTTATAATTAAGAAAATCTCAGAGACATATGAGACATTATAAAACATCATAGCTGGGGCCCGGGAGATAGCATGGAGGTAAGGCATTTGCCTTTCATGCAGAAGGTCATCGGTTCGAATCCCGGTGCCCCATATGGTCCCCCGTGCCTGCCAGGAGCAATTTCTGAGCATGGAGCCAGGAGTAACCCCTGAGCACTGCCGGGAGTAACCCAAAAACCAAAAAAAAAAAA
>PVKC010021530.1:0-18126 GCA_004027635.1 Crocidura indochinensis | reverse complement strand
GGCAGGGCAGGGTAGGGTAGGGTAGGGTAGGGTAGGGTAGGGAAGTACTCTCTAACTGTATTAAATCAGCACTTTCTGCAGTGATGAGGGCTCTGCCACCTGCATGTTTAGTCATCAGCCAGGGAAGTGGTGAATACCTTGGAGGAAATTCCGGAGTTTGGAGATGACACACATCAGTCAAGAGCTTGCTAAAGATAGAAACAAACTTGCCTGGTCCTCAACCTGGAATAGAGAGTGCAGAGAGGTCTAGAGAAAAGGATGAGTGAACCACACGGAGCATTTTTCTTTGTAGTCAATCCAAATAAACAATGCTGAGTGACTTGTCCATTTTCATGTGTCCCTAACACTTTTTATTTTTGCACAGTTTTATGGGTATTTGAATCGAATGTTTTCCATTTTCTAAACCTTGAGGCTTTTGAAAAAAAAAAAAAAACTTTATGTGCTCTTTTTATTCCAGTAAACTTTACTTTGATTTGATTTATTAAGATATACAAAAGGGGGCCCGAAGAGATAGCACAGCGGCGTTTGCCTTGCAAGCAGCCAATCCAGGACCAAAGGTGGTTAGTTCGAATCCCGGTGTCCCATATGGTCCCCCATGCCTGCCAGGAGCTATTTCTGAGCAGACAGCAGGAGTAACCCCTGAGCACCGCCGGGTGTGACCCAAAAACCAGAAAAAAAAAAAGATATACAAAAGGACTAGGGATGTGGTCAGGATAGATAACTGTTTTGCACGTGGACCTGAACAATACCAGGTACGGGGTTCTCTTTTCCACCTACCCCCAAGAAATAGGGAAACAAAATAAACTAATGAGACCACATCAAAGTAAAAGGTTCTAAATCAGTAAGAGAAACAAAACCAAGCAGGCAATCTACCGATTAGTAAAAGGTATATTTGCACATCTGACATGGGCTAATACCAAAATGTATAAAGAACTCACACAACTCATAACAATGTAAGTATCTTAACTGAAACAAAAAAAAAAAAATGAGACTAAGACATGGACAGTTTGTTCTGCAAAAAATGATGGCTCAAAGATATTCAAAGGTAGGGCCCGGAGAGATAGCACAGCGGCATTTGCCTTGCAGGCAGCCGATCAAGGACCAAAGGTGGTTAGTTCGAATCCTGGTGTCCCACATGGTCCCCGTGCCTGCCAGGAGCTATTTCTGAGCAGACAGCCAGGAGTAACCCCTGAGCACCACCGGGTGTGGCCCAAAAACCAAAAAAAAAAAAAAAAAAAAAAAGATATTCAAAGGTAGATGCTCAAATCTACTTCTGTGGTCCACATAAACATCATAAAAATATTGTTCAAAACCATAAGGCAATATCACCTCACATTCATGAGTATAATTTATATAAAAATATAAGAAATAGGAGCCAGAGTGATGGCGCAGCAGTAGGGTGTTTGCTTTGCACGAGGCTGACCCAGGACAGACCTTGGTTCAATTCCTCCTGTCCCCCTAACCCCCCAGGAGTCCTATATGGTCCTTTGAGCTTGTCAGGAAAGATTTCTGAGTGTAGAGCCAGGAGTAACCCTTGAATGTCACCGAGTGTGGCCCAAAAATAAAATTTAAAAAAAAAAAAGGAAAAAGCATTGGTAAGATGTTGAGGGAAAGAAATTCTGGTATTTAGCTGGTAAAAAGGGAACTAGTACAGTCCCTTTGGAGAACAGTCTAGACTAGAGGCTTCTTAAAGTAACAATGAAAAGTCAAATGTTTCAGGAATAGCACCCAAAGAACTTATCTGAAGTACATGAAAAATTATAAAAGATATTTGCAAACTTTTGTTTATAGACCCAGGTTTATATTGGTTATTTATAATAGCCAAGCAACAGAATCAATCTATAAGCCCATCAACATAAGACTAGATAGAAAAGCTGTGACATACTGAATAGACTATTGACATGAATAAAAGCTGAACTGGATGCCCTTTGGAACACACTGATTTTGAAGTAATGATGTTAAGTAAAAACAAGCTGCAAAAGTCATTATTGAAGTTTCATTTGAATAAGGGATATGAATATCTAAAGCAAACAAAATGGCAGGAACCACAAATTAACTCCTCGATTCAGGGAAAACCTTAGTTGTTACAGAGGCAAAGAGGTTAGGAGTCTTCAAAGGTTTAAGAAGGGTCTTTCTGGGCAGAAGCGGTAGTATGGTGGTAGGGAATTTGCCTTGCACACAACTGACCCGGAACAGACCTGGGTTTTATCCCGGCATCCTATACGGTTCCCTGAGCATGCCAGGAGTGATTTCTGAATGCAGAGTCAGGAGTAATCCCTGAGCGCCACTCACTGGGTGTGGCCCAAAAATCAAAAAAAAAGGGTCTTTCTGATGTCAAGAGATATCAACAATAATATATATGCATGCACTGTTGTGACATTAAACCCTCTGAAACACTGCAAATCAATTAAAATCCAGTGAAAAAATAAAAATAAGAAATAAAATGAGGGCCCAGAGAGACAGCACAGTGGCATTTGCCTTGCAAGCAGCCGATCCAGGACCAGAAGGTAGTTGGTTCGAATCCCGGTGTCCCATATGGTCCCCCATGCCTGCCAGGAGCTATTTCTGAGCAGACAGCCAGGAGTAACCCCTGAGCACTGCCGGGTGTGGCCCAAAAAACAAAAATAAATAAATAAATAAATAAATAAAATGTCACAACCCAGAAAGGTTACTCTTTTAAGTTAGGTTTGAGATTTCTTTTTTTTATTTCTTATTTATTTATTTATTTATTTATTTATTTATTTATTTATTTATTTATTTATTTTTGGTTTTTGGGTCACACCCGGCAGTGCTCAGGGGTTACTCCTGGCTCCAAGCTCAGAAATTGCTCCTGGCAGGCACGGGGACCATATGGGGCACCGGGATTCAAACCACCTTTTGCATGAAAGGCAAACGCCTTACCTCCATGCTATCTCCCGGGCCCCAGGTTTGAGATTTCTAATCATAGTATCACAACTATGCAGAAACAGTCTATTATCCCTTCAATGTTGAATTGCCCTTTGTCAGTGAACTTCCAAAAACCATACTGAATTAGAATGCTCAAACCGTGAACAAATTTGGTTACAGAACAGGAAATGCTTGTAAATCTGGCTCATCCCAATCTAATAGAAAACCTGCTTTGCAAAATGGGATTTTGTTAGTAGGAAACAGGATTTGTTAATTCTTGGTGCTGTATTTTATCAAGGAATTTCAAACCATGACAACAATCATGAGACCCTAGCTTCTTCCTTTTTTGTTTCTGGTTTTGGGATCATACCTGGCGATATTCAAGATTTCTTTTGGGGCTTATGCTTAGGGGTCACTGAAGTGCCTTGTGGGACCTTATGTCATGCTTGGGATCAAATGGGGGGTCAATGGCATGCACAACATGTCCCCACCCTGCTGTAATCTCTCTCCAGCCCCATCAAAAGAAAAACTGGCTCAAGCTATACACTTGACAACTTAAACTGGAGCTTGGAACTGCTTGTCAGATAGTCAAATAAAATGTGTATTCCCTAGACTTCACATGATCAACAGATCATCAGAACTGTCCTAGGTGGTATGGCTGAGCCACTGGAGGGGGCAACTATGTGGATGAGAAGAGAAAAGGAGTGGGATTTTCTTTCTCTGGGCCTCAGTCTTCCTGAATAGAATTAAGCCCTGAAGTAAGATTCAATTAGGGCTCCGCTTAGAAGCTGCAGTAAGCGGATAATAACTGCCCTGACACCTTTACTATAAACAGCCATCCTTTCACCAATTTCTTCTGTTGGCAGTAGATATGTTCTTGGTCTGTTATCAACACTATCCTCTAAACTCACTAACTCCAACTCTGAAAGGTGCTATTTCAACTCAGGGGTGCTTATTAATTTCTTGCCATTGTTTTGGAAAAATGGAGAGGTACCATACTTAGTAGGTGTGTGAACAACAGAAGCAAACCATACTACAGTAATTTCCCCCTCATGATTGATTGTAACAATGGCTAAAGTGAGCAGGTCCCAGCCAATCTGGTAATGATCATATTTTTCACTCTGTATGACACACCTGACCATAAGACACACACCACCTCCTCTGAGAGAGGAAGCTCTCCTTTCCTGAACTCAGACTTCAGCTCCAGGTGGCAATCGCTCCATAAGACACATTTTTTGGCGGGAAAATGCGTCTTATGGTACGAAAAATGTGGTACATCAAATCATCCATTGTAACAGCACAGTCTATGATACTAATCTCATTGTACAGAGAGGATAAATTAGAAGTTGTACAACTAGTTAAAAAAAGTATCCTGCCTTCAGTTACTCTCTAGATGCTCCTCAAATATTTTCCATACTATTTCTTGACTTTTATCTTAAAAAAAAAACGGAGCCACACAAATATTAGACTACAGTTTACAACAATTACGTGGGACTGCCATGATTTACAAATAACCCATCCCAATGGAGGGTCTTAAGCTGGCAGTACTTTAAGTCTGAAAAACAGAGGACAATTACATAATACTACTTCAAAAGACAGCACCAGAAGTTGTTCACAGAATTTTAATTTTGTTATTGCTTTTATAATAAGCGAATCTGGGCTTTTATGAAGTTTATGAAAGCTCAAACTGTGTACTGAGCATCATTCTAGATTCTCTAAAACTAAGGTGGGAGTAGACATGCTGGTGACATGATAGTGCTGGATGATAGTCTGGGAGGAAACAAACACTTCAAACTAGATTCATTGAACAAATGATTACAAGAAGAGGCAAATAACCATAAACCATCATCCTTCGTTCGAATCTAACTTCGACTTGCTCCTAAAGACAGAGAAGTCTTGAACATTTTCTCCAAATTTAAAATTCACTGCTCATTTTGATAATTACAAAAAAGGAAGAAAATGGGTCACTGGTTTTGAGAGCACTCATTAGGGGATAAAGGGCAATGACAAAGATGCCTTTAGTGGGTTTCTAAGCAGAAAACTGAAGGAATCTCATCAGGGTCAAGGTCACTGTGTTTTCAATCTGGAAAACTCTTGAGTGTTTTACAGATTCCTCTTTGTTGTATTCTCCAGGGAAGGGTATAAAAAAAAAAAAAAAGAGGAAGAGAGAAAATGGCTCTCTGCAGTGGACCACAAAAAAGCTAGGTTGTCTTGACAACACTAAACACTGATTGCAGTTTAAATAATATTTATTTATTCCTTCGCATTTCACCAGAGAGATGAGGTGCTTTTAATGTTCAAGCAGCTAACACTGAAAAACACCCTTTCTGTTAGTTTCCAGCTAGGCTCCACCATGGGAGGGGTGTGGAGTGGTGGGAAGTGGTGGGTGTTTATTGGCTTATATGCATGTCCACGATAAGGGACCATCTCTTTGCCTGGTCTCGCTCTCTGAGTGTACATGAGTGTACTGCTGATAACCTGCTGCTTTAACTGCAGCAGCACATCAACACAAAATACACTGTATGGCTATATTTGAAAGAGCAATTTTATTTTTACATTTAGGAAAAGAATATGCTATGTGGGAAGGGAGAAAATGCACTATGGAAATTTTGTATGGCAAAAAACAATACAAACTATCTACAATCCCCACCTAACAACTGTTTCTGTCTATTCAACGACCTCTCTGTATACATTGCTGCAAAATCTTTTCATGGCACTAATTATACAAGTGTTATGACTTGGAAAAATTGGGGGTGGGGTATCACAGATGGCAAACTTTCAGGAACCATGCCAAGCCAGGGATGGAATCTGAGCTCCTAAGGTCAATGATTGTGGCTCTGAGCACCTAATATCAACTGGATTTGATTCACCATTGTCAGGTCAATCAGCATCTCACATTTAGACCAATGTTCAAAATACTAATAAACCTGGATATTACCAGGCAAGAGTGAATAGTAACCAATGCAGCCATAAGGGTACACAGTGCAAAAGTCCCTGCTTAAGTCATCTAAAAGTTCTTGAGTCATGGGGGAAGATTGGTAAGGCTTTGGGGGAAGGTCCTAATGGCAGGTGGATTTCACTGGGGTGGGTGTGAGACAACTGCTTTTTATTAATCAGCAGCTAGTAATATATTGACAATAATGTAATATAACTGGCATAACTAGAAGAGGGAATACAGGTGTTAAACAGGGGGTTTACTTGATCACCCTTGGCCCTAGAATATAGGAAGAAGGACAGAGAGGAAAAGACAGCAAAAGGGATAGCAGGAAGAAGGGTCAGAAAGTGATGGGGAATTGGGAGGATCATGAGTACATAGGTGATACAGAGGAGGAGTGACATAGCTAGCTCTATCTATATCCAGCTGCCAACTCAATAACATTGAAAGCAGCACAACAACCCAAATTTAAAATGTGTCTTTCAAGGAGGTAGGCGTTGGGGATATGAGTGGGGGGGGTTAGAGGGAACCTGGGGACGCTGGTGGAAGGACGTTGATACTGGTGGTGGGGCTAGTGCTAGAACACAGTGTGCCTAAATCTCAATTATGAATAACTCTATAAATCACAATGTCTTAATTAAAAAAAATTTTTTTAAACCCTTAACCATACACTTGAGCATCAGCCTGATCGGACTTTCCCTACTTCACTATCTCATTCAAGGATGAGTGACTCTTAGTTGTTTCAGCCTTCCCCTATTATCCTCATCTTTCAAAGGTTAAAGCCTCTTCATAGATTTATTTCCTGACAAGCGCTGCCAATTGTGTTTGGTAAAGATCAGATTAGGTCAACAGTCTAAAAGAGACCTTTTAAGTGTTGGCAGGAGGGACAAAGACCAAAGCACAAAATCAGAGAAAAAGCAATGTGTGTGTGTTTGTGTGTGTGTGTGTGTGTGTGTGTGTGTGTGTGTGTGTTTGTATGTGAACACAGATTAAGCATTGGAAAAGGAGCTGGTTTCTAGGTGACAGCATGGAGGTATGACGGCACTATTCTCACTGGCACAACTGCTGTGTGTATGTAAATGGCGGGTAGCCAGTGCCTTAAGTCCTCACCCCTACCAGAGCCTCACACTAGAGCTTGGCTGTTCCTTCCTCTGTGCCCACCAAGCCTGCCTGTTGAGGCTATCATGGAGCTTATGACAAATGTTGGCAATTAGCTGATTTTATCTTCTACTACTGATTGGTTTTATCATTGAAGCATTCTAGTCACAAGTCCAACCTCAGAGAAAGTAAAATCCACACCAAGTTAGTTCTGATTGTTTAGTTCGTATTGTTTCAGTCTGGTTATTATCTTTGGGGAGAAATTTCCATCTCTCAAAACTAGGAACTCTGTAGGGAAGGCAGGGGCTCTCAGAGTCTCCAGGGCTTTTTGTCCTTCTTGATAAGTGTTTAGGGACAGAGAACGGAGAGAGTGCTCAGTCTTAATGCTAATGATGACAACTTCTGCCGTTTTCTTGAACTTTGTAGCATGTAAAAAGCACAATGCCCACTGGAATACATTATCAGGGTGAAAATGCAACTCAAACACAAAACCAAATTCGGCACAGAAAGTTCACAAATACGTCCTGTTTAACATAATTTCATTATAATGTTGATGAGAAAAGCATTAATTACTGGAGACGGTCACTGTGTGTCTCTGGGTACTTTGATTTTTTCCCCCATACTCCAAAGGTATGCATGTTGGATTTACTGGCAGTTCTAAGAGGTCCCCATCTGAGTGGGTTGGGGATTTGTGTCATATGTCATGTAATGGAACAGCATCCCACACATAATTGATTTCCATCTTAAATCCTGCAGCTAATTGAGTGAGACCTTAGATAAGTAGGTGAGAATACGATGAATACACAAGTACACACGTCTTGTTTAATATTACATGTTTTGTTGTATTTTTAGAGGTTTGGTGATTGTACCTTGGGGACATAAATATACCATAGAAACTGATCTCTTATTCATGGTAATTAGCACATAGTAACTATGATTTATTACCTATTACTTCGTTAAAGTCTGTTTCCAAGAAACCTATTGATGACAATGAATTCTTACTTCTAAAGTTTAAAACAGGGATCCTCAAACTATGACCTGTGGGACACACCTGGTCTGCCAGGGACATTTATCCAGCCTGCCAGGAACTTTTGCCACCGCTGCCTGTCCTGCTTAGCAGCTGACTCGTCCCACACTGCAGTGCGCATGTGTGGGATGTTCACTGAACTCTTTGACTTCCTCCATCTCTATCTCATAACTCATCCTTTCAGTCTTGGGCTGGAGTCCTCAAAGTAAAACCCACCAAAGGCAGGCCCATAGTTCCCGTATTTCCCATATACTGGTGAGTTTGTGGATTTGACTTGACTTGCTCTTCAAATAATTTTAATTCTCCTAATTTAATTTAAATTCTAATAATTTTAATTCTCCTAATTTAAATTCTTCAAATATCTTTAAATATTGTATTTGCGCCCCCCTCCTTTAATTCAAAATAAGTTATGTGCAGTGTGCATTGAAATTTGTTCAGTTTTTTTCAGACTATAGTCTGGCCCTCCACTAGTCTGAGAGACAGTGAATTGGCCCCCTGTTTAAAAAGTGTGAGGACCTCTAGAAAAACCTAGCTTCCTCTTTTAGTGGCTTGTATTGACACCCTTCAAATTCTAAACTTCTAGCAAACAGAACACCCAAAGGTTCAAAACCCCTCTACTAAGAAAGAGGATGAGAATAACTTCTCTAACCTAAAAATCTTCTAGGTCCTATCTGGCCACTGCTTCTCAGCCTACCCACTATTAGGATATAGCGAACAACTCAAGGATTAATGTTATCATCTCGTCTTCATAGTTTGTGAAGCTGTTTGACAGTCGTGTGGTGAAATATCGTGATTAATTTTGTTTTCAATGTCATTGTTTTCGCATATGTTCCTTTAAATCCAAGTTTTGCTGCATCCTCTCCCTCCTTCCACTCCACACAGAAGCAACTCAGCTCTCAAAGGAATGGAAAGCTCTCCATCTTGATAACTGTAAGCAATCCAAGTTGTGTATGAGTGTGCGTGTGGTAAATAGAGAATTTCTTTTCAGGGAGAGGAATGGCAAAGAGATACCATTAAGATGAGCAAACCAAGGAAGAGGAGTGATGGAAAAGTAGCAGCTGAATTTAAAGTCACTTTTCCTAGATGTTTTCAAAACGTGCCCAACACCACCTCAGAGCCTTGAACAAATCACAGCAGCTGAACTGCAGCCAAAAGAGATGGGGGGGGGGGGAATTCTTAAATGGTTTAACTGAACTAGAGACAAACTCAGAAGTAGCAGAGTAAAAAATTACCTTCTCCAAAGATACAGAAAGAAAATAGAAAGAATTTAGAGCCATTACCACTTGACGCTATGGCTAACCATGTCTGTCTCTTCCCCCATCCCTTGTCAAATCTGAGGTTCAAAAAGGAACATTCTTGGTACTTACAAGATTTGGTTAAATACTACAATTAGTACAGTTATTACTTCTGTGAAGAATTTCAAGTAAAGACAATGTGTTATTTTGCCAGTGGGTCTGCTGTTAGCACAATACAGTGTATACACCATTTTATTTTATTGTATTTTATCGTCTCTGAAGACTTATTCCTTACTTTTCCCAGGGTTTAAAAATCATGTTAACAATCAGCAAATATAGCACGGCCAGATGCCTTTCGTGGTCAGATGGCTCATTGTTTAAAAAACTTCAGTTTAAAATCCAAAAGATTGTTAGCAGATGCAGTTTCTGGCTGAAGAATGGGAAAAACCTCACTTAAACAAAAGAGTATGTTGTGATTGGAACTAAAAAGGGAATTACCTTTAAAGATAAGAACCACACACATTTCCTATTTGAAAATACCCCTGGCCTTACCAATAGGACCCTATTCTGGAATCTCATGAAAGTTAAGCCCAAGAAAAATAATAAAAGGACAGTGAGTTGCTGCACACGACACCAAACCAGTCCCGTCATTTTTACTGATTTGTTTGGACTTTCAACAAGGCCACAGCATTCATCTCCTGCTCTCCCCCGGATTACTCAATTAGGCCACATTCCAATTAATTTCTTTCCAATTCTCTTAGCTCCAGAAATACTTTTGCTTTTTGGCTCTGGAAATGGGTTTAAACCAGAGACTTAGAGAAGCTTCAGAAATGAACATAGAGCTTGATAGGCAGATAGCCGCTGCTGGGACTCAAGTCTCTATTGGAGGGAAAAGAGCCAGTTGGCTGAGAAAGGGCGGGCCCCATCTTCATTTCCCAATATTTTCTGACTCTCTGACTGAGGTTGACTTTTACAGAGAAAGCCTGCCTTTCACTGACTCATGTTTCTGTTGGCTGTAGAAGGTTCTTACTCTATGGCTTCACTATGTGCGAGAACGTATGTAATGCCCTGGGTTCTAATCTTGAGTGATGGAAAATCTGAAGGGACCCTGGGCGTGAGACTTTCTCTCAGCCTGAGAAATGGATGTGGTTTGGCTGCCAGTGATAAGCTTGATTTTTGAAAAGGCTACACAAGAGATGCTCCAAGGAAAATAATCTGCTTTTCGTATTAAGGACAGTCATCATACACCCCTACTTGGAGAATGTGCAACTGTCCCTTAGGAGGTGATCTGCCCTCTGGAGACAGGGATCAGAGCTTTGATTTGAAGGTCCTGTTATTCCTGAGCTGAGTTCCTAAGAAGTCAGTCAGATGCCTCCAAATGCCCCAAAGGGTCAGTTTCAAACTGAAGGAATCATTTATGTTAGCAGTCTTAGAGGCTCAAATCAAGAAAATTCTTGGTCAAGCAAGGCAACGCCAAAGCAGTGTATAAAGTGAGGCCAATCTTCATAAGCTCACAGGACTTCCCAAGGGGTTCAGATGGCTTTCCCATTCAATCATACCGCTGTGGAGTCACATGAGGAATCTGAGCTGAAGGAATGAAGCTAGCAGAATGATCCCCCAGATCTACGCAGCCTGGCCAGGCAGAACTTGCTACAAGGAAGGACTTCCTAGCAAGGAAGGCCTTGTTGTCATCAGGAAATGGAATTCTGGGGCTTGTGGCCACGTATTTCTACAGACTCATACAAAAAGTCAGCCTCACCACACCCCCACATTAGACAAGGTTTGCTAGGGGATTTGATAGGGCTAAAAATTGAAAAATGAGCAGCAGCTGTGAGCCTGAGGTCATTACTATCCTCCGGGGCTTTTCTCTTCTAATCGAAGGGGCAGTAGTTCCCATGATTAACTTCCAATTGCTGTCAAGGGTGTAATAAAATCTGGGAAAGAAGAAAACTTTCCCCTCGGTGCACTGCTTCCATTTGCCTGCCCTTTTCTTTCCTCGCGTGCATATTTTCGATCCTCATTTCACGTTGCTCCCGAATTTTGAGAAAGAAATCTAAACTTGGCTGAACGAAACCATACAGCATCCTTTAATGGATGCTGTGAGCATTCTCCAAATGCTCATAGGAACTTGAGCTTTATACTTTCTTCGAACTCTAAGAATTAAATCTTAGTTTCCAGAGTTAATATATTTTGATGGGAAAGATTGTTTGGGCCACGCCCGGTGGTGCTCAGGGATTACTCCTGACTTTGTGCTCAGGGGACCCTACAGGATTAGACTTGAGTGGAAGGGCAAGGCCATCCCTGAACTCTCTCTCCATTCTTGGGCCAGGTCTTTAAGGCGGCTATGTGACAAGTTTCCTGTTTCCAAAAGACCTGGCAGTATTCCAATTTCCCAAGGGGAAAAAAATAATTTCTCTATTATTCTGGAGGGAGTGATCCCTGGTTTTGCTCAGAGTTAGTTCCAGGGGCCGGCATGGTAGCACTAGAGGTAAGGTGCCTGACTTGCCTGCACTAGTCTAGGATGGACCATGGTTCGATCCCCCGGTGTCCCATATGGTCCCCCAAGCCAGGAGCGACTTCTGAGCGCATAGCCAGGAGTAACCTCTGAGCGTCACTGGGTGTGACCCAAAAACCAAAAAAAAAAAAAAAGTTAGTTCCAGCTCAGTGCTTGGGGAACCATAATGTGTCAAAGATAGAACTGGGTCTCCTGCCCGCAAAGCATGCACTCCAGCCCACTGAAATATTTCTCTGACCCCACACTTTATTTTCACACTAAAATTGTTTCCTAGTATCTTGCATATAGTTCCTGAATAACAATTAGTTCAACACCTAGCTGCTAAGATACAAAAAGAGAGGGGGGGAAAATCCATTCACAAACATATCTTTCTGATCACTATGAACTAGGCTTACTTAAGAGTCTAACTTGGTCTGATTTGATAGTGGTTCAGAAATCGGACAGCTGAGGCCAGAATTCCAGCACAATGGTATGGCATTTGCATTGCACAAAATCAACCTGGGATAGACCTGGGTTCAATCCCCAGCATCCTATGTGGTCCCCTGAGTCTGCCATGAGTGATTTCTGAGCACAGAGTCAGGAGTAACCCCTGAGTACCGCTGGAAGTGACCCATAAACCAAAACAAGCAAACAAAAAAATCAGTCAGAGAGATAACAGCTCGACACATCTCTCAGCAAATGAGAACTAAACCCAATACTTAGTTCTCTCAATTACCACTACTCAGGTAGAAAAATAAACATGCTTAAGATTTTGTGAAAGTATTCAGTATCAGGGCCGGGTGGTGGTGCTGGAGGTAAGGTGCCTACCTTGCCTGTGCTAACCTAGGACGGACCGAGGTTTGATCCCCCGGTTTCCCATATGGTCCCCCAAGCCAGGAGTGACTTCTGAGGGCATAGCCAGGAGTAACCCCTGAGCGTCACTGGGTGTGGCCCAAAAACCAAAAAAAAAAAAAAGAAAAAGAAAAATATTCAGTATTATAGGAGTGACAGCTTAATGGTTCACTAATTATCCACTCATATCAAAATATTGGATATTGGACTTAAAAAGATGGGTGACACATACTACCAGATGCATAAAGTCTGGTGTGCAAGTGGCAAAGTTTCTCTCCTAGAGACGAGAATGAGACACATCAATGGAACACAACAGCAAATAGGATGGGGATGTGTGAAGGTTCTGATGGGCGAATGGAGGTCCTAGGATACATTAGTCACCCATTAAAAAGGTGATGCTTGAAAAGATATTAGACTCTTCTAGTTTCTTCTAGATTCTTCCTGTCTCCCCAAGAAACGGGTAGAAAGTGAAAGAGAATACTTCTTTTAAGTGCTAGCTCTGACTTTCCCATCTACCCCATCTTGATTCATGTTTCTGTTGCATAAAAAAGCAAATAATGCTCACAAATGATTGCCAAAAATAGAGATGGATATAGTCTAAAAACTTGCCAGAAGTAAGTTCAGAGTAACCATGATTGCAAAAGATATAATGTATGGCATGATGCCTAGGTTTTGGATGCTAACTAAGGAAGAGAGCCTTGGTATTTTGCCATCCCCAAGAACTGTCTTCCTTCTTTTTCCATAAAAGAAATTTTGTGTAAAGAGCAAGGGAAGAAGGGTAAGGTGTTTTGATTTTTGTGAACAAAATATGATTTCAGTTCTCAGTTGCCCTGCATAAGTGAGAGCTAGAAGTATGGATGGGGAAAGAAGAGTCCAAAAAATGTGGGTTGTGCAGAAAGACAGGGTGTGCCTCATGCAGTGATGAAAACAACAACAACAACAAACAACAAAGAGCAAGCACTTTGCTCCAGGTAGCAACCATGCTACAATAATGCACACTCAACATGGTTCTTACAGTATAGAGCTGGAATTTTAATGGTGGAAAGGTAAATCAAAGGAAATAGAACATAATAATTTTCTGCTGAACATAGAAAGAATACCTTACCTTTTTCTTGCTACAATATATTTGCCATTTTTTCTCAGCTGGGAGTGCAAACATAGCTTCTCTGTGTTTGTCTGTGAGATCAAGTTCATCCTGAAAAGAAAAATAACCATTAGTATTTTGTAGATTAAATGCTATGCCTAGAGTGAAAGTTCTTAGCCTCATTAGGGTGATACAAAACAAACAGCAAGATAACTAGGAAAGTTTTAAAGAGGTCAAGACACTGAGGTATGTGTTAGCAATAGGAAAGCACATCCCTAGGAGCAGGAGAGATAGCAGAGCAGTAGCCTTGCATGTGACTGACCCAGGATGGGAGGGACCTGGTTCAATTCCCAGCATCACATATGGGCTCCCAGCCTGCCAAGGACGATTTCTGAGTGCAGAGCCAGGAGTAACCCCTGAGCGCTGCTGGGTGTGGTCAAAAAAAAAATCAATCAAGCAAGCAAGCAATAAAGTTTAGAAAAATAAAAAATAAACGAAGGAAAGCACATTCCAACAGAGGACAAAATGTTGAGTAGATCAATGGAAAGAGTCTGCACTACACACACCAAAGAGAGGAAAGTGAGTTCGGCAGGAGCAGATGTATCAATACATTTAACTCTTGCATGGGGGCACTGAGCACTCAAGGCCATCAAAGCTTGAGTTTTGGCAGATTAGTCCCATTCTGGAGGAAGGCTTGCTCTGGATGATTTTCCAAATATTGATTAGGCTGCACCTTGAACTTGTTAGGGAGCAGGGCGGCATCGAAGACTGGGAGTGGTGACAGACTACTGTGTTTGAGAAGAATGATCAGTTTAGCTGAAGCCTCGAGTTTCTTTATACAAAGAATCATCAAATAAAAAAAATGAGAAGTTGAAGGACTAGAGAGATGGTACAATTGGTAGAGCACTTGCCCTGGATGTGGATGACCTGGTTCGATCTCTGGGACCCAGTATCGTCTCCCAGGCCTGCCCAGGAGTGATACCTGAGTGCAGAGCCAGAAATAAACCCTGGACACCACTGGGCATGGCCCTACAAACAAACATGAAAAAAATTGGGAAATGGGATTGGATTGGATTATACAAAGTCTCAAAGAGCATTCCCTTGATCAGGAGAGTCAAAGACAGTCTGAGCATGGAATTGACATCTGCTGCATCCCCATTGGCTCCACATTCATTTTATCATGGTGTGCAATTTAAATTGACTTCTAAAGAAAGGTAATTGACAAGCATACAACCCAAATGAAGGGCTTGAGAGAGTACAGCTGGTAAAGCACTTGCCAAGAATGCAGCAGACCTGGCACTCCATATGGTCCTGAGACCTGCCCGCTACGAGTGATTCTTGAGCACTGACCCATGAGTAATCCCTAACCACAGCTCTGTGGGGTCCAATCAATACCCTCACTCCCCAATGAACAGGAACAAAATGATTAACATAAAAGGTTTTAAGAAAAATTCTAGGCATTTAATAACTCAACCCACGATCAATGTTATTACTGATATTTAATATCTGGCACGTTTGTTTCTCAATAGAATATTATCTGGTTGAGATGATAGATTGGTTGAGGGTGATAGACATATTGGAAAAGAAAGTTACAACTTAAGGTACAATAAGATTTAGAGTCCCAGAGAACCAGAAACAAAGGCCTGGTCTACATGTTTTTGTGGTGCATCTGTCGCTTTCCTTCCTTTCTCTTCACATCGTACATTTCTACCTCCTCTTGGTCAACAAGGCTTTTTTATTTTCATCTTGAAAAGTCTCATCATTTCCCCTTTGTCCCTATCGAATGTATTTGAACAACAAATGCTCACATAACCTTGCCCTTGATTTCTGGCATGGTCTCCCTGCTGTTCTTTTTGACTTTCTTAGACCTCCAAAGTTTGCTGCTCAAACTCCAGCATCAGAAGTAACTGACGGTCTCCTGAATCATGAATGGCTCCACATTTAGAAATAAGTGGCTGAGAAAGAGCAAGAATTCACAGTTCTAACAGATTCTCAAGTGCTGCTTATGTGGGTGGTCTTAGGATCACTTTTAAATCACTGCCGTGTGTGTGTGTGTGAGAGAGAGAGAGAGAGAGCACCTTCACTATTTTAAGCTCCCATTTCAAAAGACTGCTTTCATTCCACATTACTTATAAATTAATTACACAGTCCTGACTCTATTTTTTGAGGCCTTCCATTTATAACCCCAATTTATTAATACCTACACCTTCAGGGTCTATTCGAAGACAGCTTAATATACATGCTGACTTCTCAGAGTATTCCTGATCTTAAGCCTTTGCTTCCTTATCTCTGAAATGGGCACAACATTTCTCTTGCAGGGTGGTTACAAAGATCAAAGATCGTAGGTACCAACAGAGGATGCAGCAATACCTGTATGAGGTCCAGGTAACTATTACTGCTTTCATCATTAAAATTCAAATTGGGCGCTATTTTCTTAGAAGGGTAAGCTGGAGAGGTAAGTCTCTAAAAATTAACACCTCCAACTTAACCACAAGGAACTAGTTTTAAGGAATTTCAACAGTGGGCAATCATGCAAAGATCAAAAGGTAGTTGCAAAAAATGCACCCTGAGGAAGTTTCATCATGCCACTGATATACGTGTGTGTGTGTGTGTGTGTATACACATACAGATATGTATATATGCTAATTTCTTTTATTTTGAGGGGGCTGGTTGAGCCATACCCATGGTGCTCAGGGGTTTTGGTTACTCCTGGTAGGTTTGGGGGACCATACGGGATGCTGGAGATAGAATCTGGATTGGCCACATTGCTCTGGTCTGATGTACTAATGCTTTTATTTATTTTCTTCCTTTTCTTTTCTTTTTTTTTTTTGGTATTTGGGTCACACCCGGCAGTGCTCAGGGATTACTCCTGGCTCCATGCTCAGAAATTGCTCCTGGCAGGCACGGGGGACCATATGGGGCACCGGGATTCGAACCGATGACCCTTTGCATGAAAGGCAAACGCCTTACCTCCGTGCTATCTCCCGGGCCCATTTTCTTCCTTTTCTAATTTTGTAAAAGTCATACTTATTTCACCTACTTAGGAAAGAGGAAAATAGTAGTGACATAATTACAATAAGTAGGGTGAGTTATTCAAATTGTCTGATAATACATTTCCTTAATTGAAGAAAAAGTTTGCAATTTCTCTGAGTCAAGTGTTGTTATTAGTACATCCTTTAATACACTAAGGATCTGTTATTGCCAAATCAGTAGAGGTGTGAAGAAATGTGTAAATCCTAAAACCTAGAAATTCACAGCTAAGGACTTAATATTCCCACATTTTGCTATTAGAGATAGAACATTTCTGTCAGGACTCAGAAATAGACAGCTCTCGTGGTGAGTAAACACCTGAAATAAGACTAACAAGACTATTTTGTGAGAAAGGGGAATTGCCAAAAAATAGCCATTTCCAAACATGGTTATGGGATCTAACTATAATTTTGATTACTGATGATAGTAACAACTAGCAATTATTCAACATTCTGTGTGCTTGAAATTAGTGTTTTCTGTATGTTCATTTAGCCTATTGTCACCACAGTCCTACAGCATAATTAATATCACCCAGTTTCCAGGAAACTGAATCAGAGATACTAAGATGGTGTGTTTAAGGTAACAATGCTTGTAAATAAATGACGGAGAGGGAACTAGACTGGCCACAAGTCTAATCACTCAACTATTCAAAGTGATTCCTACCAACTCATCTATTAAGGAAAGGAAGACCCAGCATTGGGCAGTGTGGATCCACTTAGTTTTCTGAATGTATCAGGAGAAATAGGATTTTGCCAAAAACCTCTCAGTTAACATGTGGGTCTTCTGAATCATGTATTGTTAAATAAGTGGCTTAACCTCTGAGCTTCAATTTCTTCACCTGGGAAAAAAAAAAAAAAGCATATAGAGAGGCCAGTGATAAGACTGGTAGAATAGTTGCCTTAAAGGCAAAGGCTGCCAGTTCAATCCCTAGTGCACGCACAGAGTGTAGCCCTCATACTACTGTCATTTGCCATTCCCGGTGCCACAACAAGTGTGCAATTTCTGACACACAACCATGTTTGTCACAGCAACAAATATGTGATCACCCCCCGTTATTGCAACAACGATGAAGAGAGGAAGAAAGGAATGAAAGAAAAGAATATACTGTATTTTTCGCTCTGCAAGATGTGCCTGACCATAAGATGCACAAAGATTTTAGATGCTTTTCTCCCTGGCACTCATGCTTCAGCTCCAGGTGACATTCACTCCATAAGACACAATTTGGGGGGGAGTAAAAGTATGTCTTACGGTATAAAAAATATGGTACAAATGAAGAGTTTTAGAGCAAGGATGCATTCATGAAACCCAAACCTTTTTTTTTGGTTTGTTTTGTTTTGTTTTTGGGTCACACCTGGCAGGGCACAGGGCTTCCTCCTGGCTCTACGCTCAGAAACCGCTCCTGGCAGGCTTGGGGGGACCTTATGGGATGCCGGGATTTGAACCTTCTGCATCTAAGACAAACGTACTATCTCTCCACCCCCCCCC
>PVKC010021529.1:0-18143 GCA_004027635.1 Crocidura indochinensis | reverse complement strand
AAGCAAGGGAGCAGAAAGTAAAAGAAGGAGAGAAGGAAGAAAAAAGAGGAAATAAAGCTTTAGGACAAATCTCTGCATTTGATATTGATTCAGAGGAACTTACGGATTTTTTAAAATATCTTTATTTAAGCACCATGATTACAAACATGTTTGTAGTTGGGTTCCAAGTTAAAAAAATCCCCCTTCACAGGTGCAACCTCTCCATCACCAATTCCCCCATCTCTCCCCTCCCCAACCCCTGCCTGCATTCAAAACAGGCAATGTATTTCTCTCACTATCATTGTCATGAGAGTTGTCAGTGTGTTATTTCTCTAACTGCACTCACCACTCTGTGTGGTAAGCTTCATATCATGGGCAATTCTTCCAGCCCTTTTTTCTATTGTCTCTGGGCATTATTACAATATTATATCTTTTTTTTTGGGGGGGGGGTCACACCCGGCAGTGCTCAGGGGTTAATTCTGGCTCCATGCTCAGAAATTGCTCCTGGCAGGCACGGGGGACTATATGGGGCACTGGGATTCGAACCGATGACCTTTTGCATGAAAGGCAAATGCCTTACCTCCATGCTATCTCCCGGGCCCCAAATAATATATTTAATTTTCTTAAAATTCATAGATGAGTGAGACTATTCTGTATCTATCTCTCTTCCTTTGACTTATTTTACTCAACATAATAGATTCCATGTACATCCATGTAAAGGAAAATTTTGTGCCTTCATCCCTCCTGACAGCTGCATAATATTCCATTGTGTATATGTACCACAATGTCTCTAGCCATTCATCTATTGAAGGGCATCTGAGTTGTTTACAGATTCTTGCTATTGTAAATAGTACAGCAATGAAGATAGGTGTGCAGAAGGCAGTTTTGTATTGTGCTTTTCTTTTCCTAGGGTATATCCCTAGGAGTGGTATTGCTGGATCATATGGGAGCTCAATTTCCAGTTTTTTTGAGAAATCTCCATATTGTTTTCCATAAAAAATAAAGACTAGACTAGAAGGCATCCCAATCAATAGTGAATAAGAGTTCTTTTCTCCCATCCCTGCCAGCACTAATTTTTTTCTTGTTCTTTGTGATATGTGCCAGTCTCTGTGGTTTGATATGGTACCTTATTGTTGTTTTGATTTGTATCTCCCTGATGATTGGTGATGTGGAGCAATTTTTCAAGTGCCTTTTGGCCATTTGTATGGATTTTTATTAATACAAAATTAATAGAACGATTCCTTGTAAATACTTAAAAATCAAACTGCAGTTATTTGGACAAGCCATTTGGTAGTTTAGTCTATAGATATATTATACAATAAAAATAGTAATGTGATAAAACAGAGCATGTAGACTGGGTGCTTGTCATGATAGCTGACACATGTCCAGAAAGGTATTGAAACCGCCAAGTGTATCAACTAGACTATAAAAGAGGGAGCCAAGGAGATTCCTATCTTGATTTCTAACAAGGATTGAAAGAACTGGGAGGATAAAAAAATTAGAAAGAATGGGGGTAGGAAGGCTACCAATTGTTTACTAAGACAGTTTATAGCCACAGTACCAGCATAATAACAAATTCTGTTCTGTCTCAAAAGTGCCCAAATTTGGACATAAAAAACTCTTGCTAACATGATAACTTGCATGCATTTTATAGATATTTTAAGAAGAATAAATTAGCCTTATTGCTTAAACAAGTCTCAAAACTATGTGGCAGCAAATTAACTTGAAACCAATATATCAAGCAATGAAAACAAACCTACTGGCTCAGACAACCACATTGTTGGCGATACAAAAATAAGTCTAGCCATTAGGAGTCTCAGAAGTATTCTACTTGATGGTATTGCTCTTCTCGCCCTTGCTCTAGTCTTTGCTTTAAGAGTAGAATTTATTTTTCCTTACTGCTTCCAGGGTCTCTGAACTATCATCTATCAAGCTTAGCATCAGAGCAAATATTGTCAGAACAAGCAAAATCTAATACCACCATCCCCAAAGAAAAAACAGCAACCAATTTTAAAGGGTTTTGCATCCGTGTTTTTACTTCATAGAGAATTTTAGGTCTGGGATGAAGATATGATGGACAGACTATAAGATTCATTGCTCTAAGCTGGTAAAGACCTAGAGGAACACTCTAGCTCAGGATAACGACATGTTTAGTCTCTTGAAAGTGAACTTCAGTTCAGTAGAGGTTTTCAATGAGCAGGTAAGTGGCACTGTAGAAAAGATTCATATTTGGGGATTAGCATTTGATTGGAAAACGATGGCTTTTCCGTGCAATAACAAGACACTTCCATAACCTTTGAATGTATTTGCTAATTTCTTCAAAATGATCCATGTTTCCAATATAAAAAAATGAAGTGATCACCACTCTTAACTTTGAACCAAAGGACCCAAAGATTATTGCAAAACTATCAGACTTGACCCATACAAAGCTACATAATGATTCCAAATAGTATTCTCAAAGGTCCCTGTGTGTTCTGCAATTCTGTAATTCTGAAACAGCAGTTGATGCAAAAAAAGGGCTATTTCCTTCTGTGGAAATTGTGACCCTAAGCCAAATGACTCAAAAATCTGAGTTCTAGAGGCAAGAGAAACTTCTGAATCAGTAGCTGTGAGCACTATGGCCATGGAATAAATATATTCATTGATGACTTGCTGAGATAACTCTAAGCTTCTATCTGTTCTCAAAGATTGCAAGGAGAGAGACTCTACAGTATTTTTGTATGCATATATGCTTACATATAATATAAAATATGTGAATTCAAAACATAAATTCAGGGGTCAGAGCAGTAACACAAGTGGTAGGGCATTTGCCTTGCACATCCTCGTCTAGGACAAACTGTGATTTTATCCCCCAGTGTCCCATATGGTCCCCTAAACCAGGAGGGATTTCTGAGTGCATAGCCAGGAGTAACCCCTGAGTGTACCAGGTGTGGCCCAAAAAGCAAAAATAAATAAATAGATAAATTCAATATATAAAAATTGAAATAGATAGCATATTGATTATCATTGATGGAAAGATAAGTAACTGGAAGGTGGGTTATATATGCATATACACACTGACAAGTTAATGCATAGATACGTATATACTGTCTCAATTACATATTAAGTACAATATACAAAACAGAGATATCTAGCTAGCTGTCTAACTAATAGATAATTAATAGATAACTAATAGATACACATATAAAAGATAAAGATGAACTTAGATATAAAAGTCTATATTTCTGAAATTATATCATATATATGTATATATATATAAAAATATGTATTTTGGGGAAAATAATTGGATTCTTTGAAGGTACTCTCCTGGTTTAAAAAGTAAACTGCCAAAGATGAATAAAAAAGCTTATCAATGCATTTAAGTTGTAAGTTATCTAAGAACTGGAATTAGGTAAGAAAGATCCAAAGATTCTCACCTCTAAGTGATTATGCATATGTTCAAAAAAGACTCAAAGTAACAGATCTTTGTATATTAATGCTGGATTTGATAAAGAGTAGGCAATCATGAGAAAATATGGGATAAATTCATTGTAGTTAACTAGAAGTATCTTAGGAACGTTTGTTTATTGATATTTTTCCTTTTAATTAGCATATAAACAAGGTCTTTCTTTCTTATGTACTTCCAGGTATAAAACATCTCTATATGACATTTTCAGGATTAGAGAGAGTGATATTCTTGTTTTTAAAAATTCCTTTAATGAGAAACATCAAATTCTAATGTTTAATAAATAATTTCATTAATTAAAATAAAATCATATTTTAAGGACAATTTGCTGTTCTAATCCTTCCTACACAGCAGTAAAGGAATTCAAACTTCCACTGCTCTGGGGATTTCTCTGAAATTCATACCAAGTTATTAAGATTTAGCAAATGGGTTTCAGGAACAAGAGAAATTTAAGTCTTAAAGATGCTAAATTGGAAAGGTAAGAACAAAATTAGAAACTTTAATTTGGAAAATTGGAATTAGATACTGGAGAAGAACTGGAGAAGTTAGAACTCAGGTTACACTCTAGGCTTAGATAGCTTACAGTATTTTAAATAAAAGAAAAAAGTTAGATATCCACTAAATATGCATTACAGTTTTTTCATTGAATATAACCCCACCCTCCATTTACTTATCTTTCCACCAAAGATAATAAAAATGCTATCTCTCTCTCTTTTTTTTTTTTTGCTTTTATTTTTGGTTTTTGGATCACACCTGGCAACACTCAGGGGTTACTCCTGGCTCTACATTCAGAAATCCCTCCTGGCAGGCTCAGGGGACTATGGGATGCCGGGATTCGAACCTCCATCCTTCTGCATGCTAGGCAAATGCTCTACCTCCATGTTAATTCTCCGGCCCTACTATTTCTCTGGCCCACTATCAATTTCTTTGCAAAGTGGGCCAGTTTCATTTCACTTGATGTCATTATTTACATAATGCAGCTAAATAGTTACTCTATAAATCATTTTGAAAGTTATCTATGATTTCTGATTGGATCATAAGCCAAGGACCTAATATTGGACTCATAGTATACTTAAATATGGTCAATTACTCTCTTCTTGAGGTCTCCATATATATTTAGATGCTTATGTTTAGAAATCTAGAGGAATTTACCTTTCTTAACCACCTTACCAGAGATTGAAAATCCTGAAAATGCCAATGATTTTTCCAAGAATCATCACTGTTTATGCTTACTTGACTTTATTTCCTGGATATCCAAATGATTGAATATGACATTTTGCAAAAGCCTTATTAATATAACTGTTTCTATTGTGTTTTGTAGAGAATTAATAATGAGTTAATAATGCATATCATTAGAATGTCATGAAAATAAAAATATTCATTAATAGTATCTAAATTTTGGAGGGGTGAGATAGAAAAAGTTTCAACCTTGTTCACAAAGGCAAACTTTATTAAATAATTGCAAGTTATAATAGCTGAAGAGAAAGATTTGGAAGCCAGAGTTTTATTTTTATTTCAATTTTTATGTAGACACCATGATTTATAATATAGTTCAGAAGATAATTTTAGGCAGACGATGTTGATGCTTCAACTCTACCCTCACCACCAAGGTCAAAGTCTCTCCTACTCACCCCTTGACAAACTAAGTTTTGTAGGTGGATTCTCAGAATTTGTAACAATTGCACATTTGTGGCTCCCTTTCTGTTTCTTTATACTTCACATACGTGAAACCTAATTTTAAAGAACCAGTAATGTTTAAAATAAAGTAATAAATCATAACCATCTTCATCAGTTTACTTAGCCCCATGAATTATTTCTATTTTACTTAATTTTAAATTAGTCACTATATGAATCCATTAGCTGCTTCTTCACAAGTTCTGTAAATTCTTATCTCATCAGATAGAATGGTTTCAAAACTTATTAATCAATTTTATTCTCACCTCTAAGTGATTATGCATATGTTCAAAAAAGACTCAAATTAACTTAATAACTGTGTGGGTGACATTCAAGTTAGGAATGGCCATGACTAAAGATCTGATAAAAGTTAATTTAATAAAGAAATCCAAGCATTTATTTTATATCAGCATTTTAAAGTTGCAATTGGATAATATTGAATATTGACAAATGCCTTCGTACTTTAGGAAACTTCGGGAATATAATACATAACAGATTTAAGCAGGCTTTCCAATTTTTATTATACAGTGATTTCAAATCAAATGCACTTTACTAGTTTCTTTTACAAGGTAAGAGACAAATCTTCTAAGATTTCACACAGAAAAATCTCAAAGTTAAATCAAACTCAAATCTTTGAATGAATTTAGATAGGTTGTCAATAATATCTAAGGTTTGGACATTTAACTAAATAAAATCACAAAAATTATTGAAATTAGACAATTATTCATTAATGAAAAAGTATTGAAATGAAAGTGAATTTATGGATTGATATTGAAGTTTATAAAAAACCAACAATTCATAGCTTTTCTTTAATGTTTTAGAGACTTATTTTTTATTGAGACCATTGTGAATTACATGTCTTTCATACATGATATGAAATCACAGTCATATTTCAGGCATTTAATAACAGTGAATTAGGGCCATTCCCACCACAGTGTTCACCTCCCTCCACTCTTTATGCATCCCAAACCTCCACCCTAAGCCCCTGAACTACTAGTGTAACAGGTCCATTTTGTGTTTAGCTTATTATAATTTGGGTGTCTTGAATCTGTTGTCGTTGAATTTGGCTTGGGTATTTAGATCTGATTTTTTTTTCCACTCAGAGTTCCTAGACCACTTGGCCCCTAAGTCCCATCCACTTGTTTTTCCTTTTCTCAATTTAAAAAAAAAACACAAACATAAAAATATGAGATAGTATAAAGTGTTTCAAATTCTATGGTTCTATGGAAAAGTGAGAGCCCCTGTCCATAATATAAGTAAAATTAAAAGAAGAAAAGAAGAAATAAATGGTATGACTTTTTTTTTCATAGGCACATCAAATGTTGGGGAAATTAGAAAGAAAATTCCATTGGCCTAAGAAATACAGAGTGTCTCTACCCATAAAGCTTACTGTCAAAAAATTACAGTCTCTTGCATGTGGTTGACCAGCCTCAATGAGTCTCTTGATGGTCCCAGAAAAAATTTTGCTCAGTTGCAGTTGACAAAGTCAGTCTTCTGTAGTTAGAGATCTTGGTTTTTGTATAGGTCCTAGGATGAAACTTAGGATAAAATCTTTCTTTTTGGTCCCAGGAAAAGTTATGCTTAGTTGTGGTTGTTGTGGACAATCTTTTGTAACTAGAGATATTGGTTCTTGCATAGATCCTAAGGTGAAGTGTCTTCTGATTTCATCTCATCTTTGAGTGGGTGAGGTAGGGTATCCTACTGTTCTTAGATCAAGTTGTTGCTGTTTCCTCCTCATCAGGGTGTCTTAAGGGCCTACCCTGGAGCAGGTTGGTGCCAGAGCCTCCTCCCAGGGGAGTTTGAATCTTGGTCCTGGTACCAATAACGGTATCTGAGGTTTGTTTGGGGTTGGATGATTGATGGTTCGATCTCCCTGACTCCCCTTCATCTTCAAAATTTCTTTAAACATTTCTTCATTTATTTCCTTAGAAGAAACATCTTCTTTTTTATGTTTTATTTCATAAATAAAAAATAAAAATAAAGGTTTTTATTTAACCTTTATTTTCTTATATATGTTATATGCATGTACAAAAACATATATATTAATTATAAGTTTAACATTAATAACCTTCATTTTCTGTGAAAAGTAGAAAGCAACAGATGAACTGTCTGCCATTTACTAAAATTTTGTGACAAATTAAGTTTTATATATTCTTTAGAAGCATTTGCCTTCTTATAATAAAATTTCTCATGTTTACAGATCAACAAATATACTTAACTTTTCTATATGATGTAAAACTAAGAGGCCACGAGTAGATAATCTTATATTCCACCATTTGAAAAATTTTAGATATTCAATACTCATTTATCTTTAACTTAACTTTTATAGCTTTAAGTTTTCTAGTTATAAAAAGATTTCTGAAAGCATTTTAAAGTAAAAATATGATTAAAATATAGTATGTTGAACTCTCATTTACAAACTTCCATCTCACATCTGCTTAATTCACTTGTTCTTAACACTATACTTGAATTGCTTATGAATATTTCATTAGACAAAATCAAATTTAACCATCATCTTAAATTGTTTTCTTCTACTTGACAATGTAATGAAGTGCCAAAATATCATAGAAGTAAAGAAGCTGAAAAGTTATAGGGTTTGAGAGGGGGACGACAAGAGAGATGGAACAAAACGTAAGACACTTGCATTACACATAGTTTGCCTATAAAGATTCAGTCTATGCACCTCAGGTGGTCTCCAACCCTAAATATCAGTGATCTTTGAGCACAAAACCACAGCTAAGCTCTGAGCACTGCCTGGTATGATGTATAAAACAAGCAAATTACAATATTTTCCCTGAATCTTTTTATTTTAAAGCCTCTACTGCCTGGTATACTGTTATAATGTTATAATGTACTGATAAAATGTTTACTGTCCATTTTTTTCTTAGGTCGAATTTGTAATTTTATAATCTTAAGCATATAATAGAGATCAACTTCTTCAGGCTACCAAGCCTAAGTAGAAAATAATATATTTAATTAAAACAAATTTATTTTAACAATAATTATAAAGCTATATTTAGTGACAAAAAATTACCCATGATCATGGAAGCTAAATTTAGTCTCTGTGTATCTGAAAATTTTAGGAATACTTAAGTTGAACTCCCCCAAAGAAATTTATACATTTATTTTACAATATCACTTGAACATAGAATAATATGACCTATATAGCATATATCATTACAAATGCACATAAACTTAAAGGCATATGCAGCATAATTTTTTACATTTCTTTTTAAATTCTAGTGGTTTGTAAAATATATAGCATCAGAGACAGGAAAATATTATTTATACTTTTGTTTTTGTTTTCCTAAGTGCAATTAACAAGTAACATCATTTTAGATTCCATGTTCTAAATATTTACACTATTAAAAACATTCTGATTTTTGTTTGTTTGTTTATGGACCATACTCAGCAATGCTCAGGGTTACTCCTTTCATTGCATTCAGGAATCACTCCTGGTGGGTTAAAGGGACTATGTGGGATGCTGGGGATTGAACCAGGGATGGTAGAGTTCAAAATAAGCATCCTCACTGCTGGTGGGACTCAAGTCCTTCAAAAAAAAACCCATTTTTATATTAATAACTATTTGAAACTTACTCAAGATATGCTGACTTTGAACTGAAACTCAAATAATATTAAAAAAGAATTAAAAATAAATAAAAACATATTGCATATAAACTAACTATATGGTCTCCAAATGACAATTGCATTCAGAGGTATATTTAGGGGTGGGTGGGTTGATGTTAAACCTTCAACATTCACAGTTAAGGTGAAGTATATCAAATATATTCCATCAACTATGCGCACACATTATTATAAGAATGTCTTCCTCAGAGATTATTTCTATTTCCTGTACTTTGGGTTCACTTCCTGTTTGCCTATTCCACAAACAAGTGCTAATTCCCAAACAATGAGCTTTCTTCAATATATTAGAGAAGATTTCATCACTTTCTCAGCCAAAAGTTTTATCTCCGACTATTTGAAATGGTTTCCAAAGTTCCAGTGCAGAAAACACTTCAGAGTACTTAGTCCTACATTCAGTTACATGTGCCTAAATTTGACTATTGTCACAGAAAGCTCTGTCAAATCTTCTGTGTTTATCTCATGTGGTCATGTGATTCTGACATCTAACTCCTCATCTTGTGCTTTTTTTATGTCTCTTTTAAAGTCGATTTATTTAAACTCTTTTACCTAAAAGTTTCTCACATACATTTGAATGATGTTCTTTTAAAATTTCCTTTGTAATCTGTCCCAGCAATTTTGAATTCATAGGCAAGGTAATATCTTTTCATTTGTAAAATGAAAATCCCTTCCACCTTGAGGTTGGTCGCATTACCCAACTTTATACCATAGAAGATTGTATGTTATTAAGATGAAATAAATTCCCCAAACCACAAGGCTCAAGACCTCAATGTTTAGATTTTTAACAGTGTCTGATTGTAGAACTTAAGACTTTTAAAGTCTCTTTTGCAGTGTTCTATGCATATGCCCTCCAAAATGAACCCTAGACTTATTTGTAGACCTATAATTCTCATTTTTTTGCTCACCCTATGTAATTTCCATCAATTTGATTGTTTTAATACTCTTATTCAGCAATCAAATCTGTTGTACAGCCAAAATCAAATTGTGTCCTCTCCAGTTTTCCTGATGTCTATATGGTCTGTTGTTCTGTCTCTTGGATTTTCTCCTAGTCCATCTATGTTATTAGAGTACCTTCCATCTGGTGGTTCCCCCTTTCCCATCACATTCTTGTATTTATGTTGTGTTAGAAAATGTTATAAAGTGAAGTATACCATCGCCACCTTCTCTCATTTGTATTTTGATGCCTGAATCCCAAATGTGAATGTATTTGGAGATGAGACTTTGATGGAAATGTTGAAGTTAAATGAGACCATAAGGATGGCAGAATTGCAAGCCTGCAGATATACATTACAGACCCACATAGAGACAAGACTATATGAGAATGCATGAAAAAAGACTATATGCAAACCAAAAAAAATCATGAATTTCTATTCTTTAGCACTTTCCTGTACCATCTATGACTCAGTTGAGTGTATCTTAATTGACACAAATCACAAAACTGATAACAAAACTTTCATCCTTCTAGTTTATAACATTTTTCTCTCGTTACGTAATTTTTATTTTAGTCACCTTGGTTTATGATACTATCCATAATAGGGTTTTATGCATAATATGTCCTTCCACCAGTGTCTCCAACTGAGTTTCCACTTCCCATCAGTTGGGTCCTAGTTCCCTCCCCTATCTTATGCTTCCCCATTTTGCCCCTATAGTAAACTTTCTGCTGAAGACCAATTCTCAATTTCTGCTGCCTTTGGGCATTTGTAATACTCCTGCTATGTTTCTTTTATTCCATATATGAGAGTATTTTGTGTCTGCCCCTTTCCTTCTGACTAATCATTCATCAGGAGTTTAGGTCCAACTATATTACAGCAAATTGCATGATTTTATCTCTTCTAATACTCACGTAAGTATTCATTGTGTTTATGTACCAGAATTTTTTTATCCAGTCATCTATTCTTGGTCACTTGAGTTGCTTCCAAATTTTGAGTGTAATCACTTTAATAGAAGAACAAAAGTCAATCTGTATCTAGAATTAAGACTTGTCTATAATTTTAATCCTGACTTTGATCTCACACCCTGGAAGTGCTACTTTCCCATTATAGAGTTGTAGTGTTGGGACCTGAATTCTGAACAAGGAGGAACGCCATTTTGTAAAAACCACATGACAGGCTTCTTCTTAAGTTCTGAGCAGGGGGAAACACCATTTTGTAAGGACCACATGGTGTGAGCCACATACTGGAGCTTCACAAGCCTATTTTCATAGACCCTGCCCCAATCTACCTGGTCATACCAGGTAGCCTATCAGCGAAGGACAAGGGAACAGTAGGAAGGTATCCCTAGAAAAGATCCAATTATTTTAAGGATCATCAGAAAACTGGAACCTCCCTATATCTCTTCCCTATATAATCTTCATGACCTTGGGTGGGGCTCATCTCCTTCTGAGGATGGCCCTGGCTGGCCAGGCTGGGGAATCTTGTTGGCAGACGAATTTAAGTGTTAAAACCTTATTCCAATTGTGTGATCTCGTCCTTCCTTCTACTCTGGAACCCTACAGTAGGTCTTAGAAATTCTTTAGAAATGATGTCTAGTTTCCTTCCTGTTTCCTTATCTAGAATATAATATCTTTGTGGGGACTATGGCTCTTCATCACTAATCCTTTTGTAGTGTGGACTCTGATACCTTGACAGGGGTCTATTGATTAAGTTGTTAATTTATCCAGAATGTTAGTGTGGTTATGATAATTGTTCCTTTATTACAATCCTTCAATTACATTCTAGAACATACAATTGATTTTCTTTTTTTGGTTTTTTTGGGCCACGCCCATTTGATGCTCAGGGGTTACTCCTGGCTAAGCGCTCAGAAAGTGCCCCTGATTTGGGGGGACCATATAAGATGCGAACCGCAGTTGGTCCTTCCTTAGCTAGCGCTTGCAAGGCAGACACCTTACCTCTAGCGCCACCTCGCCTACCCCAGAACATACAATTTTAAAGTGTTGGCGACTGGAAGAAAAAAAATGATATTTTGAAAGTGTATGTCAACTCCAAATATTTTCTGACCTTAATTTAGAAACTGTAAAATTATGAAACAAATTCCTGCCCAATAATGCCTTTCTGTTATGATTTTTTATTTTCCAACAAAAGCTTTGATTTTCACTTATAGCAATAAATAAATAAATAAATAAATAAATAAATAAAAGAACAAAAGTACATCCACATGTAAATTCTCTCTATAATCCCTCACACACCACTTGTCTGCCCTTTGCAACAAGTTCAAATACAATTAATGACAGTCTCACATTTGTCCCATAAAGAAGATATGCAGAAACTTGGCACTCACGGCATACTTCCTGTTCTATCACTACTATTCCTCCATGCAATTTCCAGAACCAACCTGGTCGGGAAGAAAATGCCTTTTTATTTTAATTTTCGATTTCAAACTAAAAATGAATGCTATTATTTTTTAACTCATTTCTCCAGGCTCTTTGGTTATCTGCTGCTAATAATTAGAAATAAAGGTTCTTTTTTCCTTTTTTTTTCCCCTTTTTCCAGCTGAAACCCAATGGCCCATCAGTTGGTCTGAGGAATGGGGTAGTTAAGGAAGTTGTTTAGAAGCTTGTTAAGTCTTTGCTCAAAGGCAGCGAATGAAATGTACCTGCCACTTTTCAGCTATAACAAAGCAGCCCAGCCATTACCAGAGGAAAGCCTGTTGTTTGCATTTTTTAACAGCTGACATTTGTACCTTTGGGGGAAACTGAAGGGCAGCTCATTGCTTCCTTGTTTAAATCAGTGTGGAAATAATAGGGATGAGAGAGGTGCTGAGCTAATTTCCTTTGTCTCCTATTCAGCAGATAATGGTGGTCTGTGGTGGGGTGGGAAAGGCCAGGCAGCGGCAGTGACCTGGAGGTGACTTCATTCTTTCGAGGTTTATCAAAGGCTCCTGTCACTCAGACTCACGCTGAGAAGCTGGGGAATGGCCATCTGGTTCACTGTTCTGGGAGAGGAAAAAGGGGGGTGAGGAGGTTGAAAAAAAAAAAAAACAAACTCCCTGTCATTTGTGAGTCAGGTGGTGCTTTTGGAGAAGGGTTTAACCACTCTTCTCCTGTGCACAAGAGAATAAATGTGTGTGTGACAGACAGACAGATAGATACAGAGAGACAGAGGCAGGGACACAGAGATGCAAAGAGGAAGGAGGAAATAGCTCAGATAATAGGAAAAGGAGAGACACCCAGAGCTGGATTGAGATTTTTGACAGAGAGATAGATAGATAGATAGATAGATAGATAGATAGATAGATAGATAGATAGATAGATAGATAGATAGATAGATAGATAGATGATAGATAGATAGAGAGACAGAGACAGGAACACAGAGATACAAAGAGGAAGGAGGAAATAACTCAGATGATAGGAAATGAAGAGACACCCAGAACTGGATGGAGATTTTTGACAGACCAGATAGATAGATAGATAGATAGATAGATAGATAGATAGATAGATAGATAGATAGATAGATAGATAGATAGACAGACAGACAGGCAGAGAGACAGAGAGGGACACAGAGATACAAAGAGGAAAAGAGGAAATAACCCAGATGATAGGAAAAGGAGAGACACCCGGAGCTGGATGGAGATTTTGATTTAAGCCAGTGTGATCTTCTTGAATCGATTTTAAGTGGAAAGACTGAAGGTCACTCATGCTGCTCACCATGCAGAGAAACCTCTGAATTGCTTTCCTGGCTGTGGTGAAGAAAGCGAGTAAGTGGCTCACAGCAGGAAGCTGATTTAATTTAAAGCACCATGTTTCTGTTCTGAAGCCAGAATTCTTTCATCCTGGCCATGTTGATTACAAGGACTAACAAGGTATTACAAGAAGCACCACCAGGAAATCTTCCCCTCTCCCCTCACCCCAAGTCAACTTCCGGTGAACTAGGATTTCATGGTGCCTCACACCAAGGCAGCCTCACTGGGCAACTTCTCAGAGGGCTTTCTGCCATCTACAAGTTCTCCGGGCACCCAGGGTTGTGTCTGTTAATTTCTGAGACTGCTGGTTTCTACAATATACAAGTTTTTAGATATAGCATTTTTACCCTCTGCAAATATCAAAGGAAGAAAGCTCTGATGCTCTCAGATCTGAAAAAACTAAGAGATCCTTCCTTCCTCCTTCCTTCCTTCCTGTCTTCCTTCCTTCCTTCTTTCCTTCCTTCCTGCTTTCCTTCCTGCTTTCCTCCCTTTCTTCTTTCCTTTCTTCTTTCCTTCCTTTCTTTCTTCTTTCTTTCCTGCTTTCCTTCCTTCCTTTCTTCTTTCCTTCCTTCCTTCCTTCCTTCCTTCCTTTGTTTCTTTCTTTCTGCCTTCCTTTCTTCCTTCCTTCCTTCCTGCCTTCTTTTCTTCTTTCCTTTCTTCCTTCTTTCTTCACTTTTCTTCCTTCCTGACTTTTTCTTTCTTTCTTCCTCCCTTGTGTATTAATACACCAAAACCTACTAACTTATATCAGGAACCAGAAGAGTATGGTCACGTATAAGTTGTCAACCAACTGTAGAACCAAACATGCCTGGCTTCTCTCACTGGAAGTGGTGCTGCTTTCCTACTCAACAGAGGAGGAAAGAAGTCAAATTTAATGTCCTACAAGGCTAAATGAGAATGCTGGTGTTTGATTTGAGACATGTGCTCTTGTGTCTCTGCAATAGTCATTTATATAGCTGTTTTAGAATAAACCCACTTTGTTTTCTTGTTTTTTAAAGTCTAAAGTCACTTTCCAAGTATTGCCATTCCGATCATTTGTCCAAATTACATGATAATAATTATACATGTTATTTTACTTGTGTCTTTGTGATAATTATTGTGATAGTAATCTGCATGCACAATAACCTGTTATTATGTAAAATGCGCTACTTTATATATAAAATATTTTTTAATTTTTCTCATTACTTTATTAAAGCAATTGTGATGTGCAGAGTCCTTCATAATTGAATTTCAGATATACAATGAGCCAGGGCCCTTCCCACCATCAGTGTCAACCTCTCTCCACCAATGGACCCAGAGTGCATCCTATCCCACCACCATTTGCCCCCTGGTTTGCCAGTCTAACAGTCTCCTTTGAGTTTAGATGGTTAAAATTTAGGTCCCTTGATTCTATTATGCTTGACTTTGGCTTGAATATTTATTTCTGTCCTTATCTAGTTCCCTGCCAATGCATCCAAGACCAATTAGCCTTTCTTTATTCCTTTCCTCTTAGTTTTATTGAAAATGCAGGAATATGTGGTAAAATAAAGTAATCCATGCCCCAAGGTTCTATGAAAAAGGCAAGAGCCCCAATTTAAAAGATAAGATGTAAAAATACAATAAATAATAAAAAAATATGTGAGTGTCAGTATTTTGTTTGCTTTGTTTTGTTTTGTATAGGCACAGAAATATACGGGGAAAATAGAAAGGAAAAATCTTTGGCCTAAAAACAGGGAGAACTTACCCATGAAGCATCCTGGCATAAGAGCAACTACAGACTCCAGGCAAAATAAGCTGTCTAACCCCAAAGTCTTTCTCTGTGGTCACAGTAAAAGCTCTTCACAATCACAGTTGTTGTGGTCAGGTTTCTGTAGATAGAGATCCTGGTTTTTGTACAGATCCTAAGTCAAAGTCAGGGTGACACGAAGTATCTTCTGGTTTCATCTCACCATTGGGGGCAATGCAGAGAACTCTGCCCTGAGAGCAGGTTGTTGCTGTTACTAAGTCTTCAGGGTGTCAAAAGAATCCACTCTGGAGCAAGTCAATGCCAGGGCAGCATTAGAAATTTCCCTGGTTGAAGTTCAATTTCTTGTGCTGGTATAGAAAACCTTACTGGTTCCATAAATTAGATCCAAGGTTCAGGGTGAATGGCCAATGTCAGATCTTCTGAAGCACTATGACAGGGGTCCTCAAACTTTTTAAACAGGGGCCTAGTTCACTGTCTCTCAGACCATTGGAGGGCCAGACTATAGTAAAAACAAAAATTATGAACAAATTCCTATGCACATTGCATACATCTTATTTGGATGTGAAGAAACAAAACGGGAACAAATACAATATGTGGCCCGTGGGCCGTAGTTTGAGGACCACTGCATTATGACAAATGTTCAGGATATAAGGACTCACTGCAATATAAAATTTATGTGTTCCTACTCCTATTAGATAAAACTTATTTGCACATATAAGAGTTCCCTCATTTTAATGTACCTAAAAAGGAACAATGCAAAAAGGAACAATTCCACGTGGTACTACTCATGGATATAGGGGTAAAAATAACAAGCTAAACAATCCCAGTAATCTAGTTCTAACATGAACTTGGAACACTAGAGAAACTTATTTACTAAAATTTCCTACCAAATAGATTTAAAAAAGGGAATGGGGAAAACTGGCTCTACATAAGAAGATAGAACAAAACAAAACAAATTTATATATATATAATTTATACATAATATAATTATAATTTATATAATAATTTATATATAATAATAATTATACTAAAAAATAAACCTAGTTTAAGAATTTCTTTTAAAAGTTTTTTCTTAAGAAAAGGATAGATAATTTTTTTAATGTGGAAAAATATACAAGCTTATCCAGAAATGGATAGAATTCTTTGATTTTTTTTTGTCTCCAGAGTTTATTTAGTAAAAGTAGGTTACTGGCTCTAATGCTTTTAAGAGAAAGTCTGACATTTTAAGGTTTTATCCATACCAAAGTTTATCTATCCCATTGATTAAGAACCCAAAATAAAAATGGTTTGTTCAATTTAGTTCACTTGGTTTATAAGAAAAGTCTTGCTAAAGTTTGTCAGTTTGAACATTAAATTAAAAAAATATTTCTCTATGAAAATCTCTCCTCTCTGTTCCTGAAGCATTTTCTGGAACTGCTAGTACCTTCAGCATTGTTTATCAAGTGTTGAAGAAATTCAATCTCTTTCAAACTTGTTCCTTTCTTGTAGCCCCCTTGTCCTACTGGTTGGTTCCTTGTTTTGAGCATAACCAACCATTAGCACATATTTCACTTGTGGCCCTTTCTAATATCCTGTGGGTGGGTACCCCACGGGGTTTTATATATCACTTGGATAAGAACCTGTGTCTATGAACAGCAACATTTTGGCAAGGGCCTCTGGGCCCTTATTGACAAAAGACTTGATAAACACACATAATGGTGTATCACTGAAACTAGGAAATGGCATCAAAGCAATGGCAACAGTGAAATGCATTTGGCTGGACAATACATGGCCTTTCCATGTATTATCAAGAAGCCCTGTTTTGGAAGAGCAGGTGTGGAGTAACAATGCAGGAAATGCAAGAGAGAAAAGGATGAGCAAACCTATTTACAAAGATTGTATAGCTGTCTGTCTTTCTGAAGCCATTGTTTTGCTTTTGAAATGTATTTTAAGACAGTTTGCTCATCTAAGCCTCAGATTAACTAGTGATTTGATTTTGCATGTGTTTTCAACTGACATGGTCAATCTTTCTGTTTTTATGCTCCTTCTTAGATAACCTGTGAAAATAAAAACTTATCTTAATCTTACACCATAGATCATAAAAATAGCTTAATATCCAGTTTTGCTTGGCCAGTTAATGATATAATGTTGGGGTTCATTTGAAGATGCATGTTGCACTTACCATTATGCTTATGTTGGTTCATTGATTTGATTAATAGCAGAAAGAAAGTTTGGGGCTGTTTATTATTTAGTAAATATAGGAATTACAGGAAAATTTAATGCCTCAAAAGAATTTAGAATTCTAAAATTGGAGCAATACAACAGGCATGGCATTTGCTTTGTGTGCAGCCTCTGGCAACCCATGTGATTCCCCCAAGCCCACCAGGAATAATTCCTAAGCTCAAGGCAAAGAGTAATCCCTAAACTCCACTGGATGAAGTCCCAAGATCAAAAGAAATAAAGAATATAAAGTTATTTCAGTATTTTTCTATGTCTTACCTTATTATCTGGAATTATATTACCCCCTGACAATGCTCCAGTTTAGTGAAACCCAAAGACATAGAGTTAACCCCTTATTCTGTGCTTTTATTTTGTTTTATTAGTTAGTGAGTTAGTTAGTTAGTTAGTTAGTTAGTTAGTTAGTTAGTTACCCATGGAAAATCTAAAAGGTACAATTTAGTTGTTTTGTTTTTTATATATCTTCCATGGGAAGAATATACTTGTCCCATTATTCCTCATTTGGGTACTACACACTACACTGAGAAATAATTTTTAATGAATAATTTCTTTCTAAAAATGCATTGTTTCTCAACCAGAAATCATGTACCATGTGTGCCACCAAAATATTCCAATATCACAGATAAAAATAATTTAAGTGGGGGGCTACAAAAATAATTTAAGTGGGGTCCAAGAATTAGAGCAAGAAGTAAAGGATGAAAACAAAGTCAATCACCAGCTAATGATAAGACAAAATCAGAAGACTTGTCACCCTATGATCTATCAAATTGCCAAGACTGCGAC
>PVKC010021528.1:0-18074 GCA_004027635.1 Crocidura indochinensis | reverse complement strand
TTTTTTTTTTCCCTTGGAAGCAAGTACTTTTAATACGTTCTTTTTTAACAAATACAAACATCAAAGAATCAAGCAATACTGCCTACATTGGAAGCAATCCTGGGCCATAAGTCTTCACATTTCTTTGCAACTGGTCCAGTGATGGCAGAGCCTTTCATTTCACCTTTATTGTTTGTAACCCCACCTGTCAATCTTCTTGTAACCTGACCTACAAGAAAGAACCTCCCATTTCTCGAAAGGGTCTTGGGAGGTAATGAAAGCCTTTGACCAGAAGGGTAAAAGGAAGAGGATTTACTTGGATGGAGAAGGAGCAGGAAGAGACATGGCTGGAAAAGGCTAGACTCAGGGCAAGCTGACAAGACCATGCTTAAATAAGTTTAAGATTATAGGCCACACATGTTGGCCAAGGCAAATAAAGCTGATATTTCTTGGAACCTGTCTGTGGATGATTTACTTGCAGCTACCTGAAAGTGCAGACCCGCCTGGGTTGGAAACACGTGGTCCTGAGCTGGAGGAGAAGGGCCTCCATCACCATCCACCTCCATCCAGCTCCATCCTAAGGGCCTAATTTATTATTTTAATCAACAATTGTTTACTATGACCCCTGCATTATCTTCAAAAAAAGAAAGACGCCATCTTTTCGCCGGTATGACTTTCATTGTCGAATTGCCACTGCCGGATGTACCTTTTTCCTGAGCTCGGGTTAGCCTTTCTTGACTGTGGCCAGCACCATGTAACTCACAGCTGCAGCAGGAAGTCTGTTCAGTCGTCCCTTGATCCCCTTCTCAGAGATGATGCACAGATCTTTGGCTTCTGTGTTATCCACTCTTACAGGCAGACCCAAGGAGATCCAGAACTTGGAGCAGGAGAACCCCCCACGTCCTCGCTTCGACATCTTGAAGGCCGGAAAGAGCAGCACAAGCATCTTAACCACACTTATGCGTGCCTGAATAAAGCGTGTGAGGAAATTAATTATGCAGGGACCTACTAAGAGGATCATTAAAAAAATGAACAGTGGCCCAGCCAGGGCTGTTATTAGAGTTTTCCAGGGTGATTGATCAAACCACTGTTCATACCAGGAGGCAGAGCCTTTCTATTGTCTTTCCCATTCCTGCAGACTAGCCTTCACCTGCTGCAGTGTTTCACGAATGACTCCTGATTTGTTAGTATAGAAATTACACTGCTCCCCCAGAGCCATGCACAGCCCTCCTCCTTTATGAGGACTAGATCCAGTCTCCTCCTGTTCTGGAGAGCAACTTCAGCTAGGGAAGTAACCTGTTCTTCTAATATCCCAATAGAAAAATGATATGATCATTTCATATCAGAAATGATCGCATCAGTGTCCACTCGTTTAGAGAGCTGTTTAAGTTGCATGTCTCTCTTGACAGGGAGGCCACTCCCACCCCACTGGAGCATACAATACCAACTGCTACAAGAGTTGGAATAAGAAGAGGAACCAAAGATAACTTTGCTCAATTTGTTCCTATATACCTTCTCTTGCCAGGTATGACACCTGGGATAAGAGAATGACATGATGCAAATTTCATGTGGGTTTGCAAAGGCAGTGGCAAACACACAGGGTGTTAGTTCCTTGGTGTAAGCAAGCCATGTCCCATTCAGTCCCTGATGGAATTACTTCCCATGCAGCTATATCTACCTCTATAGTCTCATTGCAATAGTCCAAGTAAGGGGAGGAAGCCCTAGTTGCCACCCCCCCCCCCAGGGGTGGGTAAGAGGCATGTACTCATGCCTCCCTTTAGTCTAGGGGCAGCCAGAATCTGTTGTCTGTACCACTGCCCCCATTACTCTCACTCCCACGAAATATGGGTGTCTAGGGTCCAAATATAACCAGCAATCTTTGGCCATCCCTGGCTGGGTAGCATTGAGAAAATAATAGGTTGCTTCTATGGTCCTGAGAGTCTCTTCTCCTTCAGTTATTGGGCCAAGAAGAGGTATGGGATTAGGGGACACAGGTGTCACCCCTGGGGAGAGTAGTGCTGCTGTGCTGTGGGGGTGTTGGTCTCCCAGGGTGGCTGGGGTATCTGTAAGTGAAGACACTTTTTCCAGCCCTAATGCTGACCCCATTCTAGATCTGACCATCTTTTGGATGGAAAATTCCATACCAAAATCATATTCCTTTTGATAGGCCCGGAATCCCCAGGTCTTTCCCTTTTCCCAGCCTGCATTCTTCCCTGGTTCCCACTGCTGGGGACTCAGCATGATGCTGTTGCACCTCCCCACAGTGAAACCTTGGCTGCTGCCTCTTCCCCAGAGCCTGGTCACCTTCAAATTCTTATCACCATCAGATTTCAGGAGGCCACCAGGGACTCGCAGCCCCAGAAAATACAGTGGAAGTCCTGTCTCTCTCTGTCTCTCTCTGTCTCTCTCTCTCTCTCTCTCTCTCTCTCTCTCTCTCTCTCTCTGTCTCTCTCTCTCTCCCCAAACTGCAAACTTCTTGCATCTTTCACATGCTTTGTGATCTCTGTAGGCTGATTTCCCCTTGGCTGCTGGGCTGGGGATGGAATCCAGGAAAGAGCTGATTGCAATAGTCTTCATTTTCCCTGGCAAGAAGAACTGGCTCACTCACGCACTACTATTGTCATGATTGTTGTCAATGTAGTTATTTCTCTAACTGAATTCACAACTCTTTTAGAATGCCTCTCTTGAATACAGGCAGGGGGTAGGGGAGGAAGGAGATGGGGGCCATTGGTAGTGGGAATGTTGCACTGGTGAAGGGCGGTGTTCTTTTTTATAACTAAAACCCAACTACAAACATGTTTGTAATCATGGTGCTTAAATAAAGATATATATATATTTTTTTGGTTTTTGGGTCACACCCGGCAGTGCTCAGGAGTTACTCCTGGCTCCATGCTCAGAAATTGCTCCTGGCAGGCACGGGGGACCATATGGGGCACCAGGATTCGAACCGATAACCTTTTGCATGAAAGGCAAACGCCTTACCTCCGTGCTATCTCCCGGGCCCCTTAAATAAAGATATTAATGAAAAAAGGTGCACATATGCTAAAAATTGCTAGGCATATATATATTCATAAAAAAGAACTGAAAATATGGACAGTTAGTTGGGGCTTTCAGATTCAAAACCCCCTCTGTTGATCAGAGGGTAAAGGCTGAGACTCTATTAAAGAACACTTGACTCTTTCTTCAGGTGGGCCCTTTGGGGTTCTAGTTGCTTCTTCATCCTTCTATAGCACTTACATGTCTCTGAATTCCCTGTGTTTTGGCAGAATGCTTCCTCTTCTAGCAATGTTCTGATAGTCATACCTAAAAGGTGAGCACAGGCTCTGGGCCCATCTTAAAACTTCCTTCCTCTGAGGAACCTTGTAACCTCTTCCAGGATGCCATATTTTCTATACTCTCAACATTCTGGTCCTGCACCTCTGGGAAGCATCTCTCCCTAGTTGTTCATGTTTACTAATCCAACCCAAATAAAGTCACCTGTTGTTCTGTTCCAGTATGCAACTTACTTCAAAGGATTACATATAGAATTCAAAGGATTTGAAACAACTTATATAACTTAGTGGTATCTGAGAATGTCAAAGTAGATCTAAACTATAATATTTTAAGATACACTTTTTTATTTAAACACCATTGTTATAAATTGTTTAAAATACAGTTTTTTCACAGATAAAGTTGTTCATGATTCAGTTACAGTCATACAATGCATAACAGCCTTCACCAGTGCATATTTCCTGCCACCAATGGCAACCGTTTCCCTCTCACCTTCCCTGATACCCTCTTCTCTTCCACCCACTCTCTCCCAACTGCCTTTGGGGTGGAACTTTATTCATGCTCTCTCTTTGCCCACCCTTTTTTTCTTTTGTGACATTGTGGTTTGTGCTACTGTAAATGAAGAGCTGCCATGAATCTGTTTTTCATATTAGACCTTCTCTACTTTAATTGCACTCTCTACTCTTTGTGGCATCCTACCTATTACGAAATGGTCCTTCTGATTTTCATTTTATTGTATCTGGATATCATCCCCATACTGTCTTTTATTTTACCCTGTGGATATGTTTATCCCTCTCCCTCTGACTCATTTCACTCAGCATAATACTCTCCATGTCCATTCATGTGTAAGCAAAATTTATAACTTCATTTTCTTCCAAAGGCTGCTTAGTATTCCATTGTGTAGATATACCAGTTTTTTTAGCCACTCATCTATGGTTAGGCACCTAGGTTGCTTTCAGATTATGGCTATTGTGAATAGTGCTGTGATGAACATAGGAATGCAAAGGTCATTTTTGTATTGTGCTTTTGTATTCCTAGAGTATATCTCTAGGAGTGATATTGTTGTATCATGCGGAAGTTAAATTTTCAGTATTTTAAGGAATATCCATTTTGTTTTTTAGAAAGGTTGGATTAGATGGCATTCCAATCAGCAGTGAATGAGAGTCCCTTTCTCCCCACATTCACTCCAGCACTGGTTGTTCTTATTCTTTGGGATGTGTGCCATTCTTTGTGGTGTGAGATGAAAACAATCTCATTGTTATTTTGATTTGCATCTCCCTGATGATTAGTGATGTGGAGCATTTATTCATGTGCCTTTTGATTATTTTTATTTCTTCTTTAAGGAAGTGTCTGCTCATTTCTTCTCCCCATTTTTTTAATGAAGTTTTTTTTTCTTGTTTAGTTCTGTCGATACCTTATATATCTTAGATATTAATCCTTTATCAGATGAGTATTAAGTGAGTAGTTCCTTCCATTCTGTAGGTAGCTTTTGTATCCATGTTACTATTTCCTTTGAAGTGCAGAAGCTTCTCAGTTTAATGTAGTCCCATTTGTTTATCTCTGCTTCCACTTACTTGATCAGTGGTGTTTCCTCCTTGAAGAGGCCTTTAATCTCAATGTCATGGAGTGCTTTGCCTATGTTTTCCTTTATGTACCGTATGGTTTCAGGTCTGATATCAAGATCTTTAATACAATTTGACCTTTGTCCATTATGCTAAAGAGAGGTCTGAGGGGCCAGAGCAGTGGCACAAGCAGTAGGGCATTTGTTTTACACATGCTAACCTGGGATGGACCATGGTTTGATCCCCCAGTGTCCCATATGGTCCCCCAAGCCAGGAGTGGTTTCTGAGTGCATAGCCAGGAGGAACCCCTCAGCATCACTGGGTGAGGCCCCCCAAAAAACAAAACAAAAAAAAGAGAGAGAGATTTGAGTTTACCTTTTTGCATGTAATTGACCATTTTTCTCAACACCGCTTGTTGAAGAGGCTTTTCTTGCTCCATCTTGTATTTGTTGCTGCTTTATCAAAGATTAATTGGCTGTATATCTGGGGTTAGTCTCAGAATACTGGTCTATTCTATTGATCTGAGGGTCTGTCTTTATTCCAATACCATACTTTTTTTTTTTGGTTTTGTTTTTTTGGCCATACCCTGTGATGCTCAGGGGTTACTCCTGGGTATTTGCTCAGAAATTGCTCCTGGTTTGGGGGAACATATGGGATGCTGGGGGATTGAACTGTGTTCAGTCCTAGGTCTGACACGTGCAAGGCAAACTCCTTACCACTGCACCACTGCTCCAGTCCCATCCATGCTGTTTTAATTACTATTGCTTTTTAGTATAATTTAAAGTTGGGGAATGTTATGCCTCCCATCTCCTTTCTCTCAAGAATTGCTTTAGCTATTTGTGGGCATTTATTATTCCAAATAAATTTCAGGAGTGTTTGATCCACTTCTTTGAAAAATGTCATGGTTGGGGCCGGGCGGTGGCGCTGGAGGTAAGGTGCCAGTGCTAACCTAGGACGGACCGCGGTTTGATCCCCTGGTTCCCCATATGGTCCCCCGTGCCTGCCAGGAGTGACTTCTGAGCGAATAACCTGAGCGTCACCGGGTGTGACCCAAAAACAAACAAAAAAATGTCATGGTTATCCTTACAGGGATTGCATTAAATGTGTACAATGCTTTGGGAAACATTGCTAATTTTGATATTAATTCCCTCAATTAATAAACAGGGTACATGTTTTCATTTCCTCTGTCCTTTTTTTTATTTTTTAAGCAGTGTTTTATAGTTTTCTTTGTACAGATCTTCCACCTGTTTAGTTAACTTGACTCTAAGGTATTTGATTTTATGAGGCACAGTTGTGAATGGGTTGTTTTTTGTTATGTCTTTTTTTTCTCTTTCATTCATTATTTGTATATAAAAAGCATGGATTTTTGAGTGTTAATTTTGTAGCCCGAAACTTTACTACACAAATCTATTGTTTCTAGAGCTTTTTTGGTATAGTACATAGGATTTTCTAAATATAATATGTCATCTCCCAACAGTGAGAACTTGACTTCTTCCTTTCCTATCTGGATGCCTTTAATATCTTTTCTTTGCCTAACTGCTATGGCAAGTACTTCCACTATTGTGTTGAATAGAAGTAGCAAGAGGGGGCAACCTTATCTTGTGCCAGATCTTAGAGGAAAGACTTTTAGTTTTTTCCCCATTGAGTATAATATTTGCCATGGGCTTGTGCCTTGGCTATATTGAGAAAAGTTTCTTCAATTCTGATCTTTCTGAAAGTTTTTATAATGAATGGATATTGGACCTTGTCAAAACTTTTTTTTTTTCATCTATTAATATGATCATATGGTTTTTTTTTATTTTCCTTTTGTTGATATGAAGTTTACATTGATTGACCTTCATATGTTAAACTATCCTTGCTTGTCTGGGATGAATCCTATTTGATCATGGTGTATGACCTTCTTGATAAGACATTGGATCCCAATTGCTAGGATTTTATTGAGGATCTCTGCATCTGTGTCCATCAAGGATATTTGTCTGTAGTACTCATTTTTTGTGACATCTCTGTCTGCTTTTGGTATCAGAGTTATGCTAACTTCCCAAATAAAAACTATTTGGGAATGTTTTTGTTTCTACAATTTCCTGGAAGAGCCCAAAAAGGATTGGCAGTAGGTCTTCTTGAAAGGTTTGTAAGAATTTGTTAGTGAACTCATTGGGACTGGGTTTTTGTTTTTGGGAAGACTTTTGATTGCCATTTTGTTTTCCTCAATAATGATAGATCTTTAGATATTGCCAGATTATCCTGTTTCAACCTTGGGAGGCTATAGGAGTCCAAGAATTTATCCATTTCTTCCAGCTTCGCTTGTTTTCTGGAATAGAGTTTCTCAAAGTAATCTTTGATTATTCTTTGAATTTCTGTAGTATCTGTAGTGATATCCCTTTTTCATTTCTAATTGAGTTTATTAAGTTTCTCTCTTTCTTTGTGAGTCTTGATAGTGGTTTATTTTTTAATTTTTTATTTTTTTTGGTTTTTGGGCCACACCCGGTGACGCTCAGGGGTTACTCCTGGCTATTCGCTCAGAAGTCGCTCCTGGCAGGCACGGGGGACCATATGGGGAACCGGGGGATCGAACCGAGGTCCTTCCTAGGTTAGCACAGGTACCTTACCTCCAACGCCACCGCCCGGCCCCGATAGTGGTTTATTGATTTAGTTTATCTTTTCAAAGAACCAACTCTTGCTTTTATTGATTTTTCAGATAGCTTTTTGGGTTTTTGATTTATTAATTTCTGCTCTGAGCTTCATTATTTCCTTCTGTCTGCCTATTTTGGTTCGTTTAGGTGATCATTTTTTTTTTTAAATTTTAAAGCTATTACATAAAATTATTTAAGTAGGCTCTTTCTTCCTTCTTGATGAATGCTTGCAAGGTGATGCATCTTATTCTTAATACTATTTTGCTGTGTTCAACAAATTTTTATAATTCGTGTCTTCATTCTCATTTTTCTCAGGAATCTTTTGATTTCCTCTTTGATTTTGTTTCTAACTCACTTGTTCAGTAGTGAGATGTTTAATTTCCAGGTGTTAAAGTTCATTCTCTGTCTGTTTTTAATTCACTTCTAATTTTATTGCATAATGATCTGAGAAGGTAGTTGATATAATTCGTATAAACAGAATACCACCCCCCTATTCACCAGTGCAACATTCCCACCACCACTACCCTCCTCCCCCATCCCTGCCTGTATTCACGACATGCATTCTACTTCTCTCATTCTTTAATATTGTCATTCTAGTTATTAGTGTACTTTTTTTTTATGGAGGTATGTTTTGTGACCCAACATGTAGCCTATCTTGGTGAATGTCCACTTGAGAAGAAAGTGTATTCAGCTTTTGGAAGATGGAGATTCCACATATATGTATATTTACCACACCACTCTCTTCCATTTCTTCCTTCAGAACCAGTGTATCCTTGTTGAGACAAACTATGACTTATAGCAGCACACAATTCACTTTTCTTTTTCTTATGCCTCTTAATTTCTCCTGCCTTGATTACCATCATAATTAACTCCCAAATAATATATATATATGTATATATATGTATATATTTTGGTTTTTCGGGCCACACCCATTTGATGCCCAGGGGTTAATCCTGGCTAAGTGCTCAGAAATTGCCCCTGGCTTGGGGGGACCATATGGGACGCCTAGCGCTTGCAAGGCAGACACCTTACCTCTAGCACCACCTCGCCGGCCCCTCCAAATAATATTTTAAGTTGAATTGCTCATGGCTCTTGATCTCCTTATAGACTTTTTTCTCTTTCATTTCTTTTTTCTCCTAAGTGTTTTTCTTCCCCTTGCATGGTTACAAATGGAAGCAGGGAAATCACTGGCAGATGCATCATCTCCACAATATGGTAGAGGAGAAAGGATTAGTATATTCAAAGATAAGCATCTTTTCATCAGTCTTGGAAGAGGGTGGGAAAGTTGCAAACATTTAGAGTATTTTGGGTGTCTAAGACTTGGGGGGTCTCTTTGGCTATTCTTGGTTCAGTGCAAAAGCCTAAAAGATGCAGTATTACTTTTTTAATATAATTTTTTATTTAAGCACCATGATTACAAGCATGTTTGTAGTTGAGTTTCAGTCATAAACAGAATACCCCCCCCCCATTCACCAGTGCAACATTCCCTCACCACTACCCTCCTCCCCTATCCCTGCCTGTATTCAGGACATGCATTCTACTTCTCTCATTCTTTAACATTGTCATTCTAGTTATTAGTGTACTTATTTCCCTAACAGCATTCACCACTCTTTTTGGTGAGCTTCAAATTGGAGCTGGTCCTCCCAGCCCTTAACTCTATTATCACTGGGCCTTACTACAGTAATGTCTTTAATTTTTCTTAAAACCCATAAATGAGTGAGACTTTTCTGTGTCTATCTCTCGCCCTCTGACTAATTTCACTCAACATAATAGGTTCTATGTACATTCACGTATAGGAAAATTTCATGACTTTATGATGGCCGCATAATATTCCATTGTGCATATGTTCCACAGTTTCTTTAGCTATTGAGGGGCATCTTGGTTGTTTCCAGTATTACTTGATCCTGCAATGGTGGGTGTAGGAGATTACCAGGCTACTGCTCCCATGGTGCACAGAGGTATTATGGCTACATTCGGCAATGCTTAGAGGACCATATGGTATCATGAATCAGATAGAGATTGCTTTATTGGAAGAAAGACTCCTTAACCCCTGTATTATTTCTCTGGCTCCCAAATGCTTAAAACTTGCAGTGTTTTCCTTCAGGCTTCTCCATCTTTCCTGCTAGACAGCAAGTCTGGAACCACATTCCTTTCAAGCAATGGGCTTTTCACTAAGCACTCATTTTTTTTTTTTCCAAATTTACTTGCACAAACATTGAAGCATCAGATTGGGTGAATGTCTGCAGGGGACAGAGATCCTTTGGATTCATCCAGAAGACATAGCCTTGAGACTATGTGCTGGTTCATTCTCTTCCTACACAGCAGCTTCCTGAAAGAGTTTGCTTCTGTTTCCTTCCCTTCCTCCCCATCCTAAGACTTACACTTATTTTGTTGTTGTTTTTCATCTGTGAGTGGATAAATTATTTTTACATGTTCTCTGCATTTTGAAACAGATTTTTAATTATGCATTTTAACTGTTTTAATGTGAACATATGAGCAGCTACCGAAAGTGCAGATAAATGTACCACATTTCCAATTGTTTGTCACAATATTTGCTTTTTGCAAAACATTCAGGGGATGTGGTCTCCCACATCCACAGTTTCCAGACTGTTTTGGAATTTCTGCCAACGACATGGCTAGTGTTGGGTAAGCTGAGAAAGAGAGGGTCTGGAGCTTATACAGATATTGTTTGGGTGGCCGGTTCTGAGTACACTGATGTCTCACTGGCTCTGCACACAGCATAAGTGAAGGTAGAGTTGAACTTAGTAGAAGATTCAGTCAATGAATAGAGTCCAAGGGCTGGGTTGTGATTCATTCATTCATTTGTACAAAATAGTTCTTACATATCTTCTATATTCCTGGATACCCAGATGAAGTTTAGGAATTATTTTCTTTGTTGTTTGCTTTTGAGATCAGACATGATTTTTTATTATTTTCTTTGTGATATACCCTGAATCAGGGAGCCATCGGGGTGCAGATGAGGAAACCTCAGTCAACTTTATAAATACCTTGCTCCCTATACTATTTATCACCCACCTGCTGTTTGGTTTTCGGCCTCACTCTGCTGTGAATGGCTCTATTCACTCCTGGTGGTGCTTGGGACTGGAGATGGCACGCTGGAGATTGAACACAGGACATCTAGGTAAGTGCCCTAAAGCTGTAAATATCTCTTCAGCTTTAGGTTTAAAGTTTTATGTGGTGATGATCAAACTTAAAAAATAAAGAACTGATAAGGGACATTATATCATCATGGAGCTCAGGTGGTATACAGAAAGATAGGTATATGTATACACAGCAGGAAGACGCATAATCTAGACCCATGCACAAAGTGAAGGGAAGTTCCTGCACTTTCCTTTCTATTTTAAGGAGAGAGAGACACACAGTTCACTCTTCCCAGACTAAATTTTGAGATGAATTACACAGTGGTCAAGCAAGTCTTTCCTCTTTGCCTTCCTCCAGTCTTTCTTTCATACCCCTGAGAGGAGTATACTTACTTGCTGTAATGAATTAGACTTTACTGATACTTTGCTTCAGACTCATGAAGGGTAGAGCAAGTTTATTTCTTCACTCTTTGAATCAGGGAGGGCATAGTTAATCATTCAGATTAATGCTTTGATTTAGAGGTTCCAAAATGGCCACTTTCAGGAAGCTCACTTTAAAAAACTCCATTTTTACGAAGGAGAAAAAGTTCACTCAGTGATTCTCTGGAACTCTACCTTCTTTTTGTTTGTTTTTATTTTTGTTGTCAGGCCTCACCTGGCAGTGCTCAGGAGTTACTCCTGGCTTTGAGCTCAGGAATCAATTCTGGCAGGCTTGGGGGGGGGGAACCATTTGGGATGCCAGAGATCAAACCTGGGTTGGCAGCATGCAAGGCAAATATTCTACCCACTGTGCTATCACTCCAGCACCAGAAATCTACCTTATTTATAATTTGTTTTTGGTTTGTGGGGGGTTACTCCTGGCTATGTGCTCAGAAATTGCTCCTAGCTTGGGGGACCATAAGGAAGCCAGGGAATCGAATCGTAGTCCATTCTAGGCTAGCACTGGCAAGGCAGATGCTTTATAGCTTGTGCCACTGCTCCAGTCCCATGAAATCTACCTTATTTAAGAGAACAAATAAAAAGCTGCCCTCATCCTTCCACCAACACATCCAAGGTTACAATGAACTTCTCTTTCCTTTTTATCCTCAGGATCAGTAGCATCCTCTTTGAGAAAAATTTTTTGGTTCATGAGATGTCACTGGAACTAAGTTTTTGATCTGAAAACCACAGCCAGATGATCTACAGATCCATAAGTAAAATAAGAAAGATCATTACTATATGTTATTGAGATTTGAAGTTTTGTGTTTCATAGCACTAATTATCTTATAGCCGGGTTCTGGCAGATACAGAAGATTCCCTGCAGGTTAGACCAAAAGGTTACACACTGATTTAAACCCATACCTATAGGTATAAAGTCAGAGAGATAGTTCAGCAGGCTAGGTGCATGCTTTGCATGTAGAAGATCTAGATTTGTTGCCTTGCATGATCCTCTGAGTACTAGCCCCATATACACAATGGAATATTATGCAGCCGACAGGAGAGATGAAGTCATGAAATTTTCCTATACATGGATGTACATGGAATCTACCATGCTGAGTGAAATAAGTCAGAGGGAGAGAGAGACACAGAATGGTATCACTCATCTATGGGTTTTGAGAAAAATAAAAGTCATGGGGCCCGGAGATAGCATGGAGGTAAGGCGTTTGCCTTTCATGCAAAAGGTCATCGGTTTGAATCCCGGTGCCCCATATGGTCCCCCGTGCCTGCTAGGAGCAATTTCTGAGCATGGAGCCAGGAGTAACCCCTGAGCACTGCCGGGTGTGACCCCCCCAACCCCCCCCCAAAAAAAAGTCATTTTTGCAACAATCCTCAGAGACAATGAGAGGAGGGCTGGAACTTCCAGCTTACTTCATGAAGCTCACCACAAAGAGTAGTGAGTGCAGTTATAGAAATAACTACACAGAGAACTACCCTAATAATGTGAATGAATGAGGGAACGGGAAAGCCTGTCTGGAGTACAGGTGGGGGTGGGTTTGGGAGGGAGGGAGATTTAGGACGTTGGTGGTGGGAATGTTGCACTGGTGAAGGGGGTGTTCTTTACAAGACTGAAATCTAATCACAACCATATATGTAATCAAGATGTTTAAATAGAGAAAAAATATATGAAAAAAATTTATAACAAATATAATATTCTCTTACATAGGAAGGAGCAAACTCTTTTGTATCTTTATAGAACTTCAAACACATACATTTATCTATAAACACAGTTTATTCTTTTATAGAACTTCAAATTTACTTATCTCTTACTTTTCCTATCTCATTCTTAGTAAAATTTATGTTTGTATGATTAATCTGTTTCACATAAACTTTAAAATGCATTTAGCATATACTTTTTCAAAATATCAATTTTAATATATATCTGTAAAAAACGAAAACTATTGTAATGTTTGAAAAATGTTGCTTCAACTTCTTGATTTATAATTTTATAAATATGAGTTTTGAGCTATTCATTTCTATATGTATTTATGATACCATCTAAACAATAGTTTTTTAAAAGTATTATGCTTTCTGTCTCCTGTTGTGAGTTTTCATTTTAGTTTTGAGTCGCACCCAGTGATGCTCAAGGATTACTTCTGACTCTGTGTTCAGTAATCACTCCCGGTAGTACTCATAGGGCCATACGGGGTGCTAGAAATTGAACCCATTTTTGCCTTATGCAAGGCAATAGGCCTACCCATTGTGCTATGGATTGTAACCCTCCTTTTTTAAGATTTTCCTTAAATCCACCTAACATAATTTTGATGCAGTCATAAGTAATGCCCAATTTCTAAGCCAAAGGTCTGTAATTAATTCCTATCTTACCTGACCTATCAGCAATATTGGATGCAGTTGGCTTAACCCACTATGTGTCACACTTTCTTTACAGCTTGTTACATCATTGTCCAGATATCCTTTTATCTCACACCTCCCAGCCATCTCTCCTCTCATCTCAGGAAGGTGTCAAGATGAGTCCTAGGACTTGGCTCCATAAATATTGACAACTATTTACTTATTCCCTATAATTCAAAATGGTAAACTAGCTGTATATTCCATATTTTGACTTGGATATCTGAGATTTTTGGAGCCTAAAACATATAAGCCAGAAGAACTTATTGTCTCCAAACTTCTCCAGACCTCTTCTCTATTCCAGATGTCCATTCCAAAAAATAAGTTCCTAATTTTAGTTGCTCAGACCAAAATCTTGACATCATCACTGATTTTTTAAATTTTATTTCACACCTTTTATCCACTGAAAAACAGATTCTGCCAGTTGTAGATTGAGAATATTACTGTATATTACTGAATATTACCTCTACTGTAACCACCCAGAATACTCAGCTATCTCCCTGTTATTAAAGAAGCGATCTATTTGCTTCTATCCTTATTTTGCACAATGTATTTTTATGTAACCAATTACATATATTCCTCAATATTTTCCTATTTCAAACAGATTATAACCTCAATGTTTATAGTTCCTTCTGAGCCCTTCCTATTTAGTCTCAAGTTTAGATTCCACTCCAATGCTCCAGACTCATGATCAACCTTGCATATTGCCCTCGCCTCCCTCAAGTCTTTGCAGTTATTCCTTACTAATGAATTTAATTATTTTCTGGGGATCTCCCTCAGATCTTTAGTCAAAGTCACCTTCTTAGGAAAAACTCTGAGAATTCTATTAAAAACTGCAACTTGAACAAGAAAAAAAATAAAAGAAAAGTAAAGCAAAAACAACAAATCCTATGGATATTTATCAAAATCTTATTTATTAAATAAGATAAAAAATTGTCCAATTTCGGGGCTGGAGAGATAGCACAGCGGTAAGGTGTTTACCTTGCACACTGCCCATCAGGACGGACTGTGGTTCGAATCCCTGAGTCCAATATGGTCCCCCAAGCCAGCTAGAAGTGATTTCTGAGCACAGAGCCAGGAGTAACCCTGAGTGCCAACAGGTGTGACCCAAAAACCAAAAGAAATTGTCCATTTTCTTCACCCTACTATTTCAGACACCAAGTTTTCAAACCTTCCTTGTGAAACTGTATCATCTTATTCATGAATTAATTTTGATTTTTGGGCCATACCTGGCCATGCTCAGAACTTTCTGCACTCAGAGATGACTCTTGGTCATGTTAAAGGACGCAGGAGATCAAATGTAGTTCAGTCAACTGTAATGTAATCTCCTTACCCATTGTACTATCACACCAGCCCCTGTACTCTCTTCTTTATTGAATATTATTCTCCTGTAGCTCTCTTCACTGAAGAGGGCACATTTTTTAACCTAATTTTTTGGTTACAGTTTGTAGTATCTAATGAATAGGTAGTATTTCCAATATTTGAGAAATGGAGGGAGGATATTGAGGCAGTTTCCCTAACATGCTGTCCCCTCAATCATGGAAGTTGAGCACAAGGAAAGGCTGGAGGGTGGCTCTGCATCAAGAGCAGATGAGGGTGTTTATGGTTCAGTCTGGAGTCTCAACCTCTTTGAGTAAGGGTCTGTGTATTCAGGAGTAGATCCCGAGGTCAAGGTTGGGCAAGTCAGACAGCCACATAAAAATATCCAGGATCTCAGGGATAGATTTGGCTCTAAACAGTCATATTCAGGCTATACTTGAGCCATCTCCTTTAGAAGACACTTGTTCCAGGGCCTGTGTACTTTCCCAGAACCCACCATGGTCTTCTTCATTGTAAAGTGAGATATCCACATTTTCCATTTTCTAGAAAATGTGGTCTGTGAGTGTAGAGATTGGTGTTCATAAGAAAGAATACTGAATCTCTCTGGAACTTTTCTTTGGTTCACTTTTTTCTTTGCCAGAGGCTCAAGTGAATAGTCTCAGGAAAAAATGGTCCTGAGTATAGCTAATATATAGAGGGTAGCGATCAAATGCTTACTATAATTATGCACTTTTGAGTTTTATTAGATGGTAGCTACTGTGCAGAGTTGCTTTACATGGATTTTCTCATTGAATCTTTACTGATCACAGAGATAATAATAATTGCACTCAAATGGAGAAAAAAGAAACCAGAGAAGTTATAAAACCTACTAAGGTCCTATGCGAGCAAGTTGTAGAGCTGAGATAATGGACATATTTAATAATAATAAAGTTACTTAATAACAACAATAATAATTTCTTGCTTCTTGCTCCCCCAGAGTCGTGGTCCTGGGGTAAAGATAGTCTTTGCTCCTGTAACTCTGAAATGTTTGTGTTTTTGTGGTCCTCAAAGAACAATATGCTCAAACTCCTGAGGTCAGCTTCTTCCAGAAACCTCCACTGACCACACTGAGGGAACCATTGTCTGTATTCTGTTCTCCTTCTGTACCTCCAATCTCAATTTACTAGGGATCTATTTTACAATAAATATAATCCAACATTAACTATGCTCTTAGAATATACAATAGGATCTATAATTCAACTTGTTTTCCAACCATATGATAAATTCTGTGAGACTAGGTTTGGGTTTCCTCTTCACTTCCTCTTTTATTTCCAGTATCTGAAATAGTAGCATGTATACAGAAAGTGATCAATAGATATTTAATAAATTAATCAATAACTATTAGATGAATAAATCATCTAATAATTTATTAGGCAATATGGAACTTCTTATCAATTTTATTCTTAATGGCAAGCCTTTCTGATGTTCAGGAAGAGCAGCGAGGGGCAGTAATAATTGCTCTGTACAATCACCAAGCATGGAGGTAAGTGCTGTTTATTGAGCACTTCCCATGCCCTGGGCATGAACAAAGCACTTTTTAGGCATTTGCTCATTTGACGTGAAAAATTCCCTTGGGAGATGGGATGAGGATGCCTCTTTTAGAGATGAAGAAGTTGTGATGAAGTTCAGACACTTATTCAGAATGATTGAGAACACCTGGGAACTAACTCCTTGTTAGTTCCCTGTCAATAGATGTAAGAGATTTTTGTAGTAACAATCAATAAAGATTATTGATGTTTTTACAATTCTAGAGGTGAGAAGTCTGAAATGGGTCTTTCTGAACTGTATTTTTCTAGACTAATATCAGGGGGTCTTTTGAGGTTCCCTTTGGGAGTTAGACAGGAGAACCTGCTTGCATGACTTTCTCCGTTGCCCCAGAGGCTGCCTGCATTTTTTTTTTTTTTTTGCTTATGGCCCCTCCTCCATGTTAAGGCCCAGTAGCAGAACATCTTCAAATATCTTTTCTCCTGTCTTCTTCTTAGAGAGACCTTGTTGTTCCTTATATAGGGCCAAATAATCCACGTTATTATAATAATCTAAAATATTTAGGCTGGATAATCCAGGTCCATCTCTTCATATCAAGATCCTAAATTAAATATGCAAAACCTCTTCTTTCTCTAAATCCATAAGAACTGAATAGTGGAAAAAGAAGTCCCAGGGCTGGAAATGAAGTTATGGTTCAATGGCATTGTATGCTTAAGGCCTGGGGACCAATCCTCAATACCATGGGAGGTAAAAGGAATTCCTTCAATCTGCTGTTAGGTGGAGTTGGATATGGTGGGTGGTGGCACCCCAAATGTGCAAGAGCACAAGGTTCTGCCTTAGTCCTGGAACAACTGTTTCCTATTTAGGTCAAGCTGATCTTCTATATTTTCTGGATGTTAAATTTTCAAGTGTGTAAAGGACAGCTAAACGAAAATGTTAGCAAGCGCTGTGTCTCCTCGCACTGATGAGTCTCTTGTAGCTGAACAACTAGGTAGGTCCCTTCATCTGTCTGAGTCAATGTCGCCTCCAGTTCACAGCAGAGCTCCCACATGGAATGAATTAACATGGCAGATATAATTTCCCTGGGTCGTCGTGCTTCACCCTCCAGATCCGTCTCAGTTCAAGCTTGGAGAGCTTACTTGCCCCTGGGAACCTTGCCTGTTTCTGTCTGACTCTTGCCTGGTTTTGTCTGACTGTTTACATCCCCTTCATACCTCAGCTTCTACCTCTTGCAGAGAATCCCCCCTTTAATTATCAGCAGGAGGGGAATACAATGAAGCAAAGTGTGAGATTCAAAAGTCTTTGGAAAATGCCATAGGAACGTTATCTTGTCTATTACCATCTCTTAGTTAATTATTACCAGCTATATATTTGGCATCAAGGCTGAGTTCGTAGGAGGAGGTGAGGACTGTGGTGGGGGTGAGTGGGGGGGAGACAGACACACATTCCCATCACAAGACTAGTTTTAGGAGTCGTTTATCTTGTCTTTTAGACTAATTATCCCAAACTCACCACTAGGCTGTCACACTTACATGCTCCAGTGAATGTAGTTTTAAATCAGCCACTGACTTGGCGGCAGGGGTAGCTGCTTCCCTGGCTCGTGTCTAACTAGGTCCATCCATCTGTAATCATGGCAATGAGGGGCGGCGCCACTGCTCGCTCAGGCCTCCATGAATGATCATGCTTATTTATATGCAAATATGTGTGACAAATCAATAATGTATGATTTAGCTGTTCCAAATGTGTTAGTCCTGAGCTGGCTGTCCAGGTGGGGATTTCTATTTGGACTCTTGTCCTATCTCACCAGGACTTTCTTACCACAGCCTCTTCCCACCACCAGAGATTCTCCAGGTTTCTAAGTG